>JAJMFV010000277.1:0-161193 GCA_030568425.1 Ambrosiozyma llanquihuensis | reverse complement strand
TGATCGATCATCTTTAGATCGTATTGAAAAAACATATGAAAATCCATTTATTTTGAAAACACAAAACACATAATTTAGTAAAAAGCAATAACATCAACAATAATAAAAAAAATTAAATAAAAAACAATATAAAACAATGAAAACAAGTTAAAAAACATAGTAAATAAAAAGTCATCTTTTGTGCATAATAAAAATAAAAATTATATTCAAAGCTAAGCAAATCCAAAACCTTCATGGCCTTCAGTGATCGCTAATAACAATGATCCACGTAGCTTCTCATAGCTTTCATATTCAGGTAAGTCAATTTGATTGAAACATGTATGTGCAGAAGGTAATCTATCAGTGGAGCCGTAAACCCTATGAATACTAAACTTTGCAATACCATTCGTACCAGCCAATTCTTTGAACCCATTCAATGGAACCTTAGAAGTACCAGTTGTGAATTGCAAGAGTTTAGCCTTCTCCTCTTGATCAAAGGATTTAACTGCTCTCCAAAACCATTGAATTTGAGAAGATGATGGCGAGTAATTGACATAACTCGAGTTGTTTTTCCAGTCATCCACGTCAATATCAGGTAAACCGGAGATCAATAATTCTAGTTCTTGATCATCGAAGATAGAAACTAAATCCTTGGAGATTATTTGATGGAATCCTTCCAAGAAATTACCAATTTGATCCTTGATCGAAGTTTGTAATCTGTATTCAACAATCAGTCTAACATATTCTTGCTTGTTTTCTTCAGTAACCTGGATATTACGCCCATCTTCTTTCAAATCGATAATCTTATGTTCACCATAGTCATCTGTTTCAACAGAGAAAGTCTCAACAATAATGTCAGTGATATCATTTTCAAGCATCCACAAAAGAGATTTATAGTAATCCAAATCCAACGATTCAACATCCTTTAAGGAAACTGATCTGCCCAACATCTGTTTGAAAACAGCTCTACTGAAATGACAATCTAGCATATATCCATCATAAACAGCTTTTCCAATAATCATACCGACAAACTTGAAGAACGATAAATGTTCTGGGTTGATCCATGAAGTTCTGTTCGGATGGAAGGTAGTTCTATCAGAAGCAACAGGAGTAAATAACGCATAATCCGGATTGAACATTTGTCTTGCTAACACCTGATACCATTCTCTTGTCAATCCACCAGCATCAACACCTTCTTCCCCGCGGAAATGAATCTCCAATTTGCTCTTACGGATCAACTCTGAAGGTTTGAAAAATAAGGAACGGTATGAATCCAAGAAAACTTGATCACGTCTGATGGTAACCGGTAAGTTCTGACGATCACCATCCCCTTGATGCAACTTCTGTTCAAAATAAATTCTTTTGTTATCAAATTCAAGAACCTTAGGATTTCTAATCAACACTGAGAATGGCCCACTCATCAACTTTGGATTGCGTCTTATCATTTGATTCAAGATCTTCTTATGCTCTTCAGTGAATGAGAAAAATAAACTTTCAATAGGTTCACTGGAAAAATCACAGATCTTCTCTTCATACTTTAAAACATCACGAATTGGCATACTCTCAACCTTACTGTGCTTACACACAACCATCAAGGCCTCAATCAAAGGAGATAGGATGGTCGCAACGTGAGACAATTCCTCCCTGTTGGTTAGAATTCTCAAACAGTCACTGAGTGCGCCCCATAGAGGACCCAGCGTAGAGTTCTTATATAATTCTTTCAACTCTTTGGCTTCTTCCGAATCCATGTTTGTCGTATCGTTGATATTGAACAAATAATCAAGAGCAGTTAACACTCTTAATAATTTAGCCTGATCAGAAGAACCAGAAGCAAACTTGGCCAACGAAGGGACATCTTCTGATGATTCCTTGGTTTGTGTTAATTCTTTCACTAATACTCTCAAGTCCTTTGATATTGACTTACTTAAGCTGCTAGCATGCTTAGATAATTCATGCGGGAACAACACTTTCGCGTTACTCAAAACTGATAGATTCTGAATTGATGAAACCGTTTGTTGGAAAACCTTACTAGCACATTCATCAGCAATCAATATGTTAATGATTTGCTTCAAATTATAATCAGGGATGACAGGCAGTTGAGGACCCTTGAATTGGGATCTTTGTGCTTCAGGCGTATTCAAGAGCTTAGTGCTAATCATTTGCAGTGGCCTTGTGGCAATCTGGAAAGTACGGGATAGAATATCCATCAGATTTGAATCTTCTTTGATCAATCTATTATCCATCAGATTCAACAAAATGTTAATTGGATATCTGTAAGTTGAGTCCTTCAGTTTGCCCTTTTTAGCCAACTTTCTCAAGGAAGGATTGCTCTCTTGATCGGTCAAAAAGTGAAATCTCATATGGTTCCCATGCTCCAATAGATATTGAATAACATCAATAGCCTGTGTAGCAACGGTCAAACTTGTACAACCAATTGGGAAACTTGCACTGATACCTAATGATTCCAAAGAACAATTTTTGAGAGGAGCCTTAACTTCTTCCTGTTTGCTAGCAATATCGGAGGAGCCTGGAATATTTGCACGTTGACACAACTGTAAATACACTGACTCTAACGAAGCTTGATCAGCTAACCCTTCTTGAAGAATGTACAATAACAGGGCAACTATTTCGGCTCTTGTCTGCTTATTGTAACATAAAAATCCTAAAGTTTTGAAAAAGCTCTCCCTCTTGTAATAAAGTTGAGGAACAAACACCATCTTCAACAATGCAGCAATACCATATCTATCGATCAGCGGTGGTATATACAGCTTATGACGTTTCTTGTCTTTGGCCTCTTTTGTGCTGCCCTCTCCGTTTCCAGGGTGGTTGATGTTGGAACCCACGATTTCTGCGGGTAGATGAAGCTCATCTTCATCAGCATCATCATCTCCCTCATCATCGTCATCATCGTCGTCGTTATCTTCCTCCTCATCAGAGTCTGAGCGAATGCTATCCATAAGTCTGTGGAGCATACGATGATCATTTGAGCCTGAAAAACGACGTTCATCACGCATGATTTCATTTCTCAATTCATCAGGCAAGGCTGCCATAAACGCAGGATCAACTTCTGCAATATTCTCTCCAGTTGATGAAGCAACAGCCCGTCTCTCTCTGATATGCTGTGCAAAAACGTCTTCCCTCATGTCATCGGGCAAGGCTTGCAGAAATTCAGGATCAATGTCAGTCCCACTGATATCAACAGCTATACCACCAATTGTAACATAAACTGGTTCATGCTCTGCATCGGAGCCTGACACATGTGACACATCTGCCTCCTTCATTGCCAAAGCTGCAGCTTCTTCTTCCTCTCGTCTCTTAGCTTCTTCTTCTTCTCTTGCCTTTCTCAACTTTTCTTGCTTTTCCAGTTCTTTCTTTCTCTGCTCTTCAGCAATTTTCATACTTTTGTCAAATATATTGTTCACAATGGTTGGAATAACCCTGCAAGATTCCTTGTTCAAAATCTTACCATAAAACAATTGAGCAGTCTCGCTCCATCTTTGGACCGTTGATCTCAATGATATACTTGGTCCTTTAGTCTGCATATTTGTCTGATCATCAACAATTCTCATCAGGTCAATCAAATTACCAGAATTCTCCGAAAAGTTACCACGAACGCCATTAGCATTAATTCTAGGGAATATGGTTCTTGCAAGGTTTTCAAATGAAACATTACCAGTGTCATTCGCTCTATTGATTGGAATGTCGAATGTACCATCTGAACTAGCCCTGATTAGACGAACGTTTCCTCTCGCTAGAAGATCAAGCGGATCAAATGGGTCAGTCTCGGAATCATCATCGCCATCCATGAATTCAGTGAAGACTCGATTGTTATGGTTACGATATGAAGGTCTTCTACGACGCTCAAAGTTATCGTTTTCTGCCAACCAGTCTTCTAATATTAGACTATCATTATCAGAGTCATCACCCATTATCTCAGCGTCATCAGAAAGATTATCGTTGTCCTCACCTTGTTCACCTTCGTCCTCAAAAGCACTCTCGCCCTCAGGCACAAGTTCCAATTCAACGTCGGAGGCATCAAAGTCTGTGTAACCACTATCTTCATCGTTATCTTCGTCGCTCTCATCATCATCATCATCGTCGTCGTCATCACTCATGGAATCATCGCCATCATCCTCTGAGTCAATATCAATCACAAAACGACCTCCATCTAGAATACCATCCGCAGAATTTTCAATATCTTCGTTATCAGTATCCCCATTAGAATCAAGAACTTCACCGTATCCATCAATGGAGTCACCTTCGTCGAGCATAACATTGACATCGTCAGAACCCATTTCTTCATCACCATCTTCATCTTCGGAATAGACAACTTCAATATCATCTTCATCCAAAAAGTCACTGCTATCATAATCATCTTCATCCTCAATGTCTTCAACGTCATACATACCAAGAGTGGAGTTACGAAGTAAATCAGGAGTTTCTTCCTTTTCATCCAAATCTTCGTCGGTTAAAACCTCATCCTCTCCTTCAGCTGGATGATTACTATCCTTGAATAGTGTGTGGTTATGAATCCTAATCACGCCTATAGCCGATAAACATCTCATGATTCCACTGGAAACCTGTTCAGTTTGTGGAAAGTTCACGTCTAAGTTGGCTAAGATGGAAGATAGAACAGATGAGAATTTTTTATCCAAAAGCTCAACCGTCAAGAAGTAGGGATCATGACGAATCAAACGCTTATCAACAGCAGAGGTAACACTGTATTCATATTTATCGCCAAGCAATTTACAAACAAGGTCCAATATATCAACAACTCTACCGTACCTTTCTGAAGCATTCACAGATGTGGCACTTGTCTCTTTCAAGATTCTAATAATGATGTCGACTGTAAATTTTCTGACAAAAGTCATATCAGGATCAACAATCTTGGCATCATCATGATCAACTCCTTTGACAGGTGTAGTAGAAACCAAAGCAAATATACAAACGCTGGCAATCATAGAAATCATACGACGTCTTTTGGTTTCAATAGAGGACTCAGTGTTGAATGGATCAGATGGTATCAACTGATGCATGAACAAGTTCAATGCAGTAGAACGAGGTTTTTCGAGATTGTAAGGATCGGTAACTTTTTTAGAAAATGTCAAAAATTCAGTCTTTGCTTGCTTATAGGAAAACAATAACTCCGCAATTGTCTGTAATAAGAAAATGGCATATGCGCAATCCTTATTTTTGAATATTGCAAATTTATCATGAACCTGCTTTTTGGGATCTTTTTCTTTCTCCTCGTCAGGAATCTTTGGAGTAGACACAAGGTCTGCCTTGCTAATCACCATTAATTCCAAAAGCAAAAATTGCATTATTCCTGTAGTATATTTGGATTCAGCTGTTTGTTCAGGATAATCCTTCATTTGTTCATCTACATCAAGTAACTTCTTCTGCTCGGGCTTGAGAGAAGTAATAATTAGAGATTTCAATGGTGCAGAACAGCGACTGATCACACTAATTTCAGACACACAATCAATGAAAGTTGAATCGGATCTCATAACAAAAGATGGATGTTCCTTAACAATGGTAGTTAGGTCCTTTTTATTATTATTCAAAATACGGTTGACGCCCTTAGAAATATAGGCTTCAATGGTTTGATGCGACTCCATGCAATATCTTATGAGAGTGATAACAATCCCTTGTAGATTACTCTCGGTATCAGTATTATTCCGGACAACGCTCACCAAAGCTTTTAACACCTGAGACTTGGCAATCCGAATTCTTTCACTTTCACCATTGCAGAACAAAATCAACAGTCTACCAACCGAAAGTGCTGTTTCAACTTTACTGATGGTTTTGATGGAGACCAATAGTTCAAACAATCTATTAAGACAATTTGAGTCATATGAATAATAGGTCGGGAACACAAGAGAGCTTAGCATCACTCGAGTGCTATCAATTTCCATATTTAGTTTATCGGCTTTAGGGGCCTTCGGGACTCGTGAAACCGCAAAAATCTTTTCCAACACCATGAGTGCATGTGGGAACCAGGCAGCATCTATATGATTAAGGGACAGTTCATCAGTTAGAACCATAACAATATCATCCACGATTTCGACATATTTATTCACTGAGCGATCATCCAATAAGAAAGCAAGTAGCTGAAGAACAGAGGACAGCTTCTTACAATCCTGCTCATTTGCATCAGCAAACGAAAATGACCAAACATTCATGAAGACCGAGTTCAATATCTCACCAAAATCTGTATGCTCGCCATAGGTGGATTTGATAAAAACAGAGCTCAATAAATCGGCAATCCTAAATGATGCTTTAGGGTACAGCTGAACTATCTGAATCCAGTATTCAACAAAGTTACTTTCATTAGCACCTCGAACAAAATTAAGATCGTCAAGAGTGCATACGTGCTGATATTGTGGTTGGACTGGCAGAGGAAGAGGAGGCGCCTCATACTTCGTTTCCTCAGCCCTTTCTCTAACAGAAGTCCAATCAACAACTCCAAACTGATCTTCAAATGTTTCATATAGTCCGTCCAAGTCATCAGAATAAATAGCATCTAATCTATTTTTGAAGAATAAAAGAATCTCAGTGGCATGTTCTGGAGGAACACCTATGGATTCTAAGTACCTTATCTTCGAGTCCGAAGGGGATGCCTCTTCATATGTTGCAGGGTAGAGACGTCCACCAAATGCTGGGGTACTCGGAGCAGCCGACACAGTAATGAAGAAGTTTTTGCTGATTGATATGATTTTTTCGATCAAGACCAATGGAATTTTGTCACAATTATTTTCTAGAATCTGAATACCATCACTATGAAGCAATTCATTGAGAAGACCAAAACTGGCCAATGAAATCTGAATTTGAACGGAGGGTAATATCTCCAAATAGTAAGAGGTTTCGTTCTTTGATATATTAGGATAAATCTTATCAGCAGCAGGAATTGTTGTAATTTGTGATTTAGTGCCAAGGGTGGCATATATGTTTAGAATCTGACCCAACAATTTCAAAGTAGTCGAGCAAACATTGATATCAACATATGATAGCTCAGAGTACTTAAAAACATCCTCTGTCGAGAACGTTTTCAGAAGTTTGAAGTATGCAATGGCAAGCTCTCTTATGCGAATAAAAAAGCCATTCTGTAAAAGGCATATGATCATCACAGTGCTTAATGGATCCGCAGTTCTTGGTCTCGACAATAAGGCGGTCGAAAACTGGTTGGTCATAAGCAATAAGTATCCAGTTTTGACCTCCAGACTATCTGTCTTGATATTTTCTAAAGCCTCTAGTAAGAAATTACAGAGGGCTGAAACAATATGAAGGGAGTATTTCGGAACAAGACCGAATCTAGACTCCTGTCTCTTATCAGCGCTCAATCTGCACAAAGAAGCAAAAGTATATCTCAACCAAGACTGACATTTGGTACAATGGAAGAAAATCACAGACAAATTTTTATATTTAGCACTAGTACCATCCCAGTCTTTCATCTCACTGTTAGGCTCACCGATCTCCACATGATATCGAAGTCTACGATTTGAAGAAAGGAGATCTTTGGCAGCAGCAGTAGGGGTTCTGGAATGCGCAAGAACTTCTTCTAAAACCATTCTTCGATTGAACAAAACCATGTCGTTCATGATTAATAAATTGGCATCTGTTTGAAAAGTTTTTGAGAGTAATTGAACTCTTGCAGTTGATAACTTATTGGGCGATGTATACACATCACTTAGAATAAAAAGCAAACAATCAACAATTCCAAGCTTAGAAAGAATAGCTCCACCATTGAGCGATGCCTCTTGCGAGTCATTATCGAATTGGTCAAAGTATGAAACATCATCTTTTTCAAAATGGATGAATTCAGCAAGATCAGAAAGATTCTTTCCGATCTCATTCAACAATCCCTGTAAAGCAAACCCAGGTCTATAGTAATCAATTGCCTTAATTGTTGTAGCTAAAGAATATAAGCAATTTGATAAAACGTAATCAAAAGTGACATTTTCCAAAGTTATGAACTTCATCAAATCACTGAGCTCAATTTTATTGAACAAGTCTTTCCAGTGAGTATGATTTTGACTATAACTGCCGAATAACATCTCCAAAAATGAAGTGGTACATTCAAGAGTATCTCCCTGGGAGCTTGTCTCCCAGATTGACAACTCTGTTCCATTTTCTTCCTTCTTGACAACTTCTTCATCTCTTGAGTAATACAAAGAACCACTCGACGAATAGAAGAACTTCATTGGATCAAACCGAACAGAATCGGGTATATCTTTGATAAGCTTTATAACATTTTCTTCAACAACTGGCTTTAATTCTGGATGATGTCTCGACAATTCGTCAAATGACTCACCGAGAAGTTTCGACTGCTCATCCTTCAACAACTCTTTACAAATACTAGGAGATCTGAAAACTTCAAAAAATTGATCAATTATGGTAGATTTCAGAACTTTTTCCAAACCTTTGTTATTAAGAGAGATTGCATTAATGGTGTCAGGAATCTCGTGAAGCAGATCTTTAGATCTTCCCAAAAAGTTTTTGAAATTATCAAAGAAAGCATCAATAACCCCTGCCTCATTCAAAATAGGGTATGCAGTTGGCTCACTATTGATGATCTGACCAATTAAAGAGAGCACACTAGTTAACACCTCGAAACCAAAAACACTGGGACGTTCCATCATTTTTATAAGTTGCTTTAGTAAAGGAGAGTCGTAAAGATTTCTCATACGATCACCGGCATGGTTTTCCAATAGTCTAACAACCAGTTGCAAAAGAGCATTGATAGTGTTCACCTGTGGTGCTGTTATAGAATATGTGATTTCAGGCAGTTCTGGAGCACCTCCTTCAAAATCAGGATTGGCGATAGCAAAATCAACTTCATATTCAAGTAATTCGATGAACACTTTGAAACCATTATTTTCAATTATATCATCCACAGATTCGGGAGATGACTCTATGAGAAGATCAATCAGCTGAATAGGAGAAGACTTGGTTAAATACAATGTGCTTCTCAATGTTAAAAACTCGAGTAAAATTGGAGTTAGACCGGCACTTCTTAAGTGACCAACCAAGTGATTGTTTTTGATTAGATTTGCGACCAACTCGAAATAATACTCAAGAATTTGGTTGTCAATGGTGGACTCCTTTTCTTCTTTCACCGCTTTCAATATGAATTTTAGTATATGGAAAAGCAAACCATGGTTGACATTACCACCCAAAGCTCTCATCAAATCAGTACCACCACCCTTCTTTCTGGATATACTGACAAATGCTTTCAATGCAGCAAATGAAGTTTCAAACGGACTAGCATTATCTGGGTTTATTAGATCAGACATGTAACTCAGAAGGTAAGGCTCTTCATCAAAAACTGCACTAGCAACGGCGGAGTATGTACAGAAGCGGCACGCAGCAGCCACAGCAAGACACTTGATGGAAACCAATTTTTGTCTCAATTCCATGCTTGTTGTGGATTTGCTACCAAAAGCTTTAGAAACATAAACAGATAAGACAAATTCATTCCACTTCTCTTTGGGTATAACAGGTGTGGCTCTATCATATATTTGTTGGTAGGTAGACTTCTTTAGAAGCTCCTCTCCTATCATAAAATGATGCAACCCTTCAGAGTTTACATCATCAGGAGACATGAAACCAGCCTTATCTTGTTTCGATTTTTTTATTTGTGTATTGAGTATTGGATGTGTCTTTAGTTTCTTCTTGGGAGGATTTTCCTGCGTTTTTTGTTTCTCATCCTGCGATTTATGTGTGAGTTTAGTCCCTGATCCAAAGTTGGAATTATAATATTTGAAATCTAGATATTTCCATTTGGATGGAACGGTGAAATCATGTGAAATACAATCCAACAAACTGGCATGGATAACAACTGGTTCATTCTTTTGTTTTTTGTTTTTTCTGTGCTTCTTTTTCGGAGTTGCATCAGCAGACTGTTTTGTAACTATAGGAGCAATAGGAGGAGGGAAGAATGTTGACAGATCCAAGAACAAAGCTTTTGTGGCTGCAGGGGCAATTGAATTGGATGCATCCACTGAAGAGTACTTTTCACCCAAAAGGCATGCCAACTTCAGTGACGATAGTTTGATATCAATAGAACAAGACTTAAGAAGTGCAAATATTCTATCGGATGAGTTATAAACCTTCCCATTATTCGAATGCTCTAACAAAGAGTAAGAATAACATAAACAGGTGCATATCAATTCTTCGTCAGCACGGTTGACCTCTTGCAGTGGTGTAACAAATTGATCTAACTCATATTTCTTGATGTGCTGCTCAAAGATGTCATCAATTCTGTTTAAAAGGGGAATATGATGAAAAAGGTCAATATACACGCCGTTCCATTTTTCAACTGTAATTCGTTTCATCGATTCGATCAGTTCGGGAATGGCACATTTTGTCAACTGATCAATCTGATCTTTCATTGGTTTGGCCTGGATGAAGAGCAAAAAATTTCAGAACAATTGTTAGTAAAATTATGATCCCAAGGAAATCAATGAAAAAAGAAGCTCAAAAACATACCAATTCCTGCATCTCTAAATGCTGCTTTCTTGTTATCAACATATTGCGAGGATATATGTATTGATTTCAACTGAAAATGTATTGTAGTAAAATAGGGCGAAATAGGTATTTTGTTCCAGAGTGAGGTGCAACGGGGTTTCTCTCTTGATGATTGCCTGTGTTGCAAATTACCAAAATTGAAAAGTCGGTGTCTCTTGAATCACAAATAATCTATCTCTAAACCGTTGGTGTTGAATCTGCCAATCAGGGTTTCCAAAGGTGAAAGAGCCGGTACCTGTGTACACAGTGCAACTAAATCTTTCCTTTTCGTAAGAGGAATAAAATTGCTCTGGGCTGACGCGCACCTCTGCACCACCTCTGCACCTGCTGCACAGCCCGCCGCAGGACACGACTAGTCAAATTTTGATGTTGATTACCAGCCAAAGACGGTGTTGAAGGTTCCAGTGAATAACTACAGAACTAATACCTCCTTTTTTGAATTTTTATCCGTTACCCAAGTCCAGACCCAGTCAAATGGTGCTTAATAGAAATTGAGCCAAAACCGACTTCACATTCTTTCACAAAATCTTTAATGGTCATACACTTGAGGTCAACTTCTTTCCTTACTAGCAGGGCAACGGCTTTACTGCAGCATTTTCATTACACAATGAAGAGACCTATTTCTCAATACACAGGAGACTCATTTGATAACCTTTCTTTTGAAGAAGAACAAATACTGAGCGCCACTGTTGCTAAACCTAAGCATGGGGAGCCAAAAAGGCCCAAAACTCACAATGATCCTTTCCAAAGTACAAACCATCTTCAGCTGATGAGGCTCTTACTCCAGCACAAACCGGAATTCAAAACATGTACAGTAGAACAGGTGATACGGAGTCTAGAGCTAGAAGAAAAATCCTGCCAACTACAAAATGATGAGTTATTGGACTTAGTGTTAACTAACGAAGATGAACTTAAGTTTGACGTTCCCATAATAGCCAAATCTACCCACAGCAATGTTGAGAACAGTAACATGTCATTGCAAAATAGTGCACGAAAACTATCATCTCCGATGAAAAAGACTTCAATGAATCCAATGGCAAACATTGGTACGACGATATTCACATCCCCTATCAAAGCAATGCCTTTGAACTCACACGTTAGCACTCCAGATATGAATATCGCCAAAAGGCACGCTTCAACCGGATCTGTTAGAAAGAAGAAGGCTTCAATATCAGCTGAAGATATACTTACTGATGATCAACAACTTCTTGCGGAAACTAAACCGGCAAAAACACCGCTGGTTGAAATCACAGAGAAAAACAAACTCCCCAATAATGAAGAGGAAAGAATCAGTGACGACAGCAAACCCAAGAAATTCAGAGATCACAAGATAACTCTTTTAACACAAAAGCCAAGTATATTACAAGCACCTGATGATAATGATTTGAAAGCTCCGGAAGAATATGAAGGCAAAAAACATAGAACCATTATTCTTAGTGAAGAACAGCAAAAAGTTATTGACTTAGCACTGTCTGGTGCAAGTATATTTTATACTGGTTCTGCAGGTACAGGTAAATCTCTTCTTCTGCGAACATTGATACACAGGCTGAAGACAAAGTACGGGTCTAGTAGTGTTGGTATCACCGCTTCAACTGGACTTGCCGCATGCAATATAGGAGGTGTCACGCTACACTCATTTACTGGTATTGGTATGGGAAACGGTAATATTACTGACATAGTTCGAAAGATCAAAAGGCAACAGAGAAATAAAGAAAAATGGAGCGAACTGAAAGTTTTGATTGTGGATGAAATTTCAATGATAAGTGGTGAAATATTTGAAAAATTGAATGAAATTGCAAAAACCATGAAAAGAGATACAAGTCCATTTGGTGGCATTCAATTAATATTATGTGGTGACTTTTACCAACTTCCACCAGTTTCAAAAGATAATGAAGCATCTTTCTGCTTTGAGGTGGACGCTTGGAAGGAATGCATAGATTACACCATTTTATTGAAACAAATCTTTAGACAACAATCAGACAAGGATTTCGTTAACATGTTACAAGAAGTTAGAGAAGGAAATGTCTCAGCTGCAACGGAAAGAAAGTTTGCATATTTGAGCAGGGATCTAGCAGATAGATCAGGTGTTGTCCCAACTCAACTATTTTCAACTAGAAGGGAGGTCGAGGCTGCCAACCAGCAAAAGCTAAAAAGTTTGGAAGGACAAGAAGTGATATTCCAAGCATTTGACGGCGGTTACTTGACTGACAGAGTTGCCAGAAATAACCTCTTATCGAACTTCCTATGTTCTCCTACTCTCAAGCTAAAGAAAGGAGCTCAAGTTATGATGGTCAAAAATATAGATGAAACTTTGGTTAATGGATCCCTAGGTAGAGTGATTGACTTCATGGATCCTGACACTTATACTTTTTATAAGACTCTGAAATCTGGTGATGAAGTTGATGATGAAGAAATTTCAAAGATTGCAGAACACAACTTAATTGAAAACATGCATAAGCGTCATTTGGTTGAAAACTCGAATGAGTTATCGTGCGAACTTGACGATCATATCTTTGGTTTTCTTGATAAAGTTGATGCGCAAGGAAGCGCAGGTACAGTCTCACAATCGGCACTCGAAAATGTCGAGAGAAAAAAGGCACTATTGACCAGACTTTATGCAAATTCTCGAGGTCGTAGACTTCCACTCGTTAGATTCATACAAACAGATGGAAGAACTAGAGACGTTTTGATTGAGGCTGAAAAATTCAGTATTGAAGACGAACTTGAAAAGACAGTGGCCTCAAGAACCCAGGTACCTTTGATTTTGGCGTGGGCTTTATCGATTCATAAATCACAAGGTCAAACTTTGCCTCTGGTGAAAATCGATTTGAAGAAGGTGTTTGTTACAGGACAAGCATATGTTGCGTTATCTAGAGCTGTGAACCGTGCTGGATTACAGGTGTTGAACTTTGACAAGAGAAAAATCACAACTGACCCAAAAGTTTTCGAGTTTTATAAGAGTTTACTTGATGTGAATCAAGCCATTAAAGCCAAAGAACAAGATGACGTGCTACAAGAAGAATCCAAAGCTGCTGCGCCAAGACTTCAAATGTCTAGCAAGCAGCACCAGCAACTAGAAAAAATCAACGAAACAACGGCTGACCCTGAAAGATGGCTCCAGTGGTCTGATTCGAAGAACGATTTTGCAAAGGAACGCTTGGACTTAGATCCAGTATACATCGAATCTATCTCACAGCAACCTTTGCATAGGGATCCAGTATTCATGGAATCTATCGCCACCGAATGGGCAAGTCAGAGCGGCGGATGGGAAGAGGAGAGAGAAAATTTTAGAAGCTTTTTAGGGGAAAATTGAAAATCTTGGGTAATGATGATTGAGTTTTATTCTAGAAGTCATACATATAGTGATGCATTGGTCGAGGAACTACCATATTAGTTTATTGTTTATAATATGTAATATACATTCATAGTACAGATACCCAATATTCGGTCGCCTGGATCAAAATTGATTGAGGTTGCAGCCTAAATTTAAACATGAACAAACATACACATGCTCAGAGATATAAACCATGACACAAAAGCAACTTAATATACGCTTACTGCGCACCAACTATCCAACCAATGATATTCTTTCCTAGTTCAGCACTCTCGCTGGTATGTAACACCTCATTTGCTGTCGATTGGATTGACCTTTGTAATCTTGACTGCAAATTTCCAAATTTGTTATGGGTTCCATTGCCGCCACTAATATTAGAATTTGATTTATTGAGCGAAGCATCTATGGAAAGGGAGCTGGTACTCGACTCTAAATTATCCATTGATTCTGGAGTTTGTAATTGAAGTTGATGTTTCTCAGTATTCAACATTTTCCAGAATTCAAATATATTGGAATTGAATTCAGTAGGAACCACGAGCATCAATTTTGACAGTATCGCTAACTTTTTATTTAGCATGTATAACGAGTCTTCCGAGAAATCGTTTTTCACCAACTGGAAAAAAGAAACCCATTTTTCTTGAATCATTTCAAATATGCTGTATTTATCAGACTTAGAAATTGCTGCATAGTCAAGTAACTCTTCAGCCAGTCCAGATGCAAATTCAAAATCATCGGTTGCAGCAAAATCAAGAGCAGCCAATTTCAATTTTGTTAACAAAAGTTCATCATCTTCGTTCTTTGAGTTGTTGAAGCCTAATTCTAGCTTTGTAAGTAACACAAAAAGTCTTTCTATATCTTTATATGCCATTTCGTTGATCTCAAGAATCTTACTGACGATAACAAAGGAGTCGTGTATATCTAAAACTTGCTTTGGATCGATTGGAACACCAACATGAAAATAAAGTCTCCAATCGAGCAAACTATTGACCGCATCGATTAAACTACGAAGTCTGGTTGATTCTTCGTTTTCAGATTTCAACAAGTCAAGACATTCTAGCGAACTTTTCAAAAATCCATGCTTCTTATCACAGCTTCTAGCCTTTTTGAAAAAAACCCAACTTTGTCTGACAATAATATCCTGCAAAACTTCTTCCGGAAGAGAGCAATAATGAGGCAAGAAATTATCTGAAAGAGTTTTGAAAAATCTAGAATCCAGTAGCTTGTGTATGATGATTTTATCCAACTCATCTTGCTCTATCTTATTGAAAATTGATGTTTTTCTGAAAACCCAATATATAGAGTTCAAGAGTGGCTCCCATTTCTTAGCACTTTTGCCATACGATGCTTCATTAGCGATGAATTTTTCAAGCTCAAGTAGTTGCTTGTTACCATTTGACTCTGATAAGTTAAATATCTCAGCAATAGAAAGGTTATTAGCGGATAATCGTTGCCCAGCTTCAATATTTTTTGCTAAAGTCTCCACAACTTTGTTTGAAGGCTCAAGAGATTCCGCTAGTTCTTTCACAGTTTTGAATCCATTGAGATTTAAAGGAGAATCTGAGTTGTTGTTTTGCAAGAGATTGGAACTTGTCAAGTCAACTAGCATTTCCTTAGCATCCAAGAAGATTTCTAACGAAGCCTTGGGACAAAGGTATATGATTGAGATAATGATAGCAGCAAAATGAGAACCATATATCTCACTCATTCTCATAGAACTTAGTAGCACATCTTGTCTAACAATCTCAAGAAGTGTAACGTACCCTGTCTTCAATTTTTTGGCATCAGACTCCAGTATTAGTGAATCACCAAATTTTATCAACCATTGGTTAATGTAGCCTCTACCCGATTCAATGTATGAGAAATAGGGTGTAACTGTATCAGAGATGACTCTAGCCAGTAGACCGTTTTGGATTGCTGTGTTCATTATACCATCTAAAAGTTCTTCTGGAGAAAGATATGTCTCTAGATCCACCAACTGCGGAACAGTGCTCAACTGAGATAGAAGTGAGAGAGGCTTATAAAAACCATTGATGAAAAGATCCAAGTCTTTCGAATATAAATCCATTGTAGTCAAACTACTAACGGTGTCATCTATGAATTTGAAATCTCCTAGAGATGAGTCAACTATATATATTCTGGCCTTGACAAATTTGAAGAATAGAGCTTTTAAATCAGCAGTTGAGTCGGTTCTATTCCAGCAGACTCGATATAATCTTTCGCTTGTATCCAATCGCATAGATTCATATGCCTTGTCTATTAAATCTTCTGATAGCTCAAAAATCTGGCTCAAAATTTGTGGAATATCACGCTGCTCGAACAGGTCATCTACATCAACTATTTGATCTTGGTGCTGCTCATGCAAATCCGAACCAATGTCTAGAATGAAATCATTTGCCAATCTGAATACTGATGCTAGAGGAGCTGTTGCAGGTAGACCTATGATCAATAATTCTAGTATGTCATAAATGTTCAATGAATCGGTTGCTTGTGTTGGTGTGCCTAGTAAAGGGGACACGGTTATCAACGAATTTTTGATCCGGTCAATCGAAGTTTCAGAACAAAGCAGAAACTGCAACGCCACAATTATTTTTTTGTCATCTAGAGAAAGCATTAGGCAAGCTGACTGATGGGATTCAGAATGGATGATAGCTTTGGATTGGGAGTATTGTTGCTGTACATCTGACTGAACTTGTCCTCATCTAATGAAATATCTCCCCAACACCCATCGTGAGCAAACAATTTGAATTTGAAGGCAAGCTGATTGCATAATACATGACGTAATAGAACACGGGCTTGTGGAGGAGTGGTGTACAGGTGTACAGGTGCGAATCTACGATTTGTGACGGACGATCTTTTATTCGTGCCTTAATGGGAATATGGAGCTAACGTTTCTATCCAGGTTGATCGTGCTACTGGACTTCAGCTTTCGGACTAGAACATTTTAAGTGGCTATTAGACTTCAATTGCGAACCTTATGATGGGCGATTTTCTAAATTGCTTTAGGTTGGATCATTGGCCTTCAATATAGAATGATTGTCTGATACACATTCCCCGAACGGCTCTCATCCATACGTAATGGATCTTCCCACATCTGCTAAATAAGGTTGAGCTCTCATGGTATGATACACACGTGTCATAGCTTTCTGCAAAATCCAAATCTTTTATCCAGACATATAAGATAACTGTATATAGCTATATCGCTTATGGCCTGTCCAACACAGTAACTATCTAGATCCGTGCAGAATCAGAGCCCAGCATCCATCCATCCATCCAGCCAAGTGATTCCAGTCAGCTACTTGGTTGGCGTGTGCTGCAAAGTCCAGCCACCGTTGCCTGCGGAGGAGCCTTTGAGCCGTAGCAGGATCTGAGCTCCCCCGGTAGGGATAAAGGCCAAGATCGGGGACCCTCCCGCAGCGCGCGAGGACCGGCAGACGGCACGTGATCCAGGTGTTCCTCCGGCTTTTGAAGCGAGCAATATCAAAACCAGCCATCTTTAGAGGGCTCAACTGCAAGTGCTTAAGCTCTTTACACATCAAACCTGTCACAGTTTCCCTCTGCGGTTCGACAAATATGCAGGCATCTTGAACTATTGAAGATTAAAATCTCCTACCTAAAGATTGCTTCATATTAACGCTGCGCATGGGATCGGTATCAATGGCTGGTTTTAGCCTGATCCCTTAAAATCATTTCAAGCACTAAAAGGATTTAGTTTCGATTGATCTCAATCAGTCAGAGAACTAACGATCTTGGTTTCTCGGGAATATAAAACAGTAGTTATCCATGTAATTGGTAAACGTCTGATCTACAGTTCAAGTTTTTGATTTGCTCTGGTCATATTCCTTGAACAAAAACAAACTACCCTAATTTTCAGTTGCCCTTCTGATTCGCATTATATATTACTCTCCCTCCAACTACTGTCCTTCTTTTCAGATCCCTAAATCTCCACTATCGTTTATTGAGTTATATATACACCACAATCATGAAGCTTCTAACCATTGCATTGCTTGCTTCAGCACTTATCAACAATGTCTATGCAAAAACAATTACCGAAACCACCACGGTCTCAACAACAACTGAAACTGTGATTGTCACCGAGAGTTTACTTGTGGTCACCGTCTATGATGATGAACCATGTACTACTATCCTGACAAGAAAATCAGCTACTGATGAGACTTCTATTGTCGCAGTTACAGAAGAAACCTCAAGTTCCTCTTCTTCCACATTTTCCTCCTCTGCTGCAACATCCACTGCTTCCCTCAAAGGGGATACCTCATTATCTTCATCAGCAACAAGTATAGCTGTTGATATTACTACGTCAAGCTCCGATACATCAATTGCAACATTGCCCGTTGCAACAATTCTGTCTTCTGCACCAACTACCACATCCACTTTATATTCCTCCAGTCTTGCTTCCTCTTTCCAAAAGTCCACGGGAACTGTCATCAGTACCGTTAGCTTGACATCCGTCTCAACCAGCTCCATATCCACTCAAAGTAGTTCATTGTCTAACATAATCAACACTTCCACATTGAGTAATGATGTTACTATTTTAACTAGCACTTTGTTAACAAGCTCCACTTCCTCGTCGTCATCTTCAACTCCAGCTTCCACTACCTCTTCCACTACCTCTTCTACACTTGCAAATGCTGCCACAACATCCTCTACAACATCCACTTCATCATCATCGGTGTCTGTGGCAACTTCTGCTTTATCATCTTCTACCATCGACTTATTTGAAGCTATTTCTACCGATGCTCCATCAAGTGTTTTCACTGAAGAAGACCTTGACTTTTCGATTGCATCAGGTGTCGACAATGGTGACGTTCCATATCAAACAAACAAGTTTTTCTCAAATTTGATGCTAGACGAGCAGTCTAATCCTGCCTTCACTTTCCCTTACTCGTTTTTCTATGTTACATCATCATACTATGGATTTGCTATTTCACACACAACTTCCTCGGTTTTTGGTGACGATGATAGTAATGGAGCTGCACAATACTATTCCAACGCAATCTTGGTTGGTTCGTTAATCTTTTCTGCTACTTCTTTGACTTCCAATAATATTGCTATTGAAGTTACTGATATGAAAACCATGTCGAGTTTGGTTACATTGACCGATGGTACTGATTCTAATTACATTGATATTCCTTTAGTCGAAGGTATGGGTTTTGGTACTGCAACTTATAATGGTGCTCTGGTTCCTCAAATCAATTCCGAGGTTGGTATCACTTCTTTGGTCGCTGAAACTTCAAGTAGCATTGCTTCCGGTATCTTAAAATATAAGGTCAGCTTAGGTAACTCCGTTGATTGGTTGATCTATGTTACTCTACCAGATGGGTTCACTACTGATGATTTCGAATTATCTGTTTCTGATGCAAACACCCTTGTTGGTAACTCTGCGATTGATGGTTTAATTATTCAATTTGCACCAGTTCCAGATTCTGGTCTAGACACTTACTATGATGAAGCAGCTGGTATTTACCCATTAAGTTGTGATATTCAAGGTTCGTTTGTTGAAGGAAGCACATCAGCAATTTATCAATTTGCCTACAACACCGAAGGTTCCTCTGCAAGCGGAAGCACTATCATTTTTGCCTTACCTCACCATATTGACTCGCTATCAGCATCAACCTCATTAACAGCAACGGGTATTTCACTTTATTCTCCAACCAAGGGTACTATGTATGCATTCTTAACAAACACTTTGATTATGACTGAATCTCTAAACACTGATCTTGGATTCTTGCCATATGCCGAAATTATGAACAGCTCTTCAACTTTGACATACACCTCAGATCAATTAGCTCTCTTGGCCGAAGTGGTGAATTCTGAATTATCCGTTGATATTCCAACACTACTTTCTGATCAAACTTCATTATACACAGCTGGTAAAGTTCTTGATAAATATGCTTATATTTTACTTGTTGTTTCTGACATCATTGGTGACGATGATGTTACAAGTTCAACTTTGGTTGCCATGAAAGAAGCATTTGCTATATTTACCAGCAATGAGCAGTATTACCCATTGATCTACGATACCAAATTTGGTGGTATCACGTCCAGTTCTGGGCAATCGGGAGACACTTCCTTGGACTATGGTAGTTCTCATTATAATGATCATCATTTCCACTATGGTTATTTTTTCCATGCCGCGGCTGTTGTTGGTTATGTCGATGCAAAATCAGGTGGTACTTGGGCAGAAGACAACAAAGATTGGGTCAATGATTTGATTAGAGATGTGATCAATCCTTCTGAAGATGATACATACTTCCCAGTTTCAAGAATGTTCAGTTGGTTCCATGGTCATTCTTGGGCTTCAGGTTTAACTGATTCAGGTGACGGATTGGACCAAGAATCAAGTTCCGAAGATTACAACTGTTACTATGGTATGAAACTATGGGGTTCAGTTATTGGTGACAAATCAATGCAATACAGAGGTGATTTGATGATGTCTATCATGAAAAGATCAATGAATGATTACTATCTCTATCAATCTGACAACACTGTTGAACCAGCTGAGTACATTGGTAACATGGTTGCAGGTATTATGTTCCAAAATAAAGTTGACTACACAACTTACTTTGGTACTAATACTGAATATATTCACGGTATTCACATGTTACCAATTACACCAGCTTCAGGTTTGATCAGAGCTTCTGCTTTTGTTGAAGAAGAATGGACTACAATCTTGAGCTCCATCATTGATTCAGTCGACAGTGGATGGACCAGTATTTTGAGACTTAATCAAGCTCTTTACGATCCATCTAGTTCCTACAGTTTTTACTCATCTTCAAGTTGGGATGATACTTGGTTAGACAATGGTCAAAGTAGATCATGGGGGCTTGCTTTCTCTGCTGGTATTCTTAACTCTTCATAGTGAGTGTACCTTGCCAGTCTTTCCTTCATTTAAAACCGAGAACATACATATCTTGCTATTTCTTTTGTATATTATGTCAGCTTTTTGAGAAACCTCCTCTTTGCTGACCCCAAATTTTGTATTATTTATTATAAAATAATAGATTGTGTTATTTTTTAAAATTATATCTTGTATATTGAAAATCTCCATAAAGTGAGAAGTAGCCACTCGAGTAAATTTCATTACAAACGCATAAAAAGGATAGAAACACTATTTGACCAGTCCTGAATTTCGCCAAATCAGGTTGCACATTTCAGAAAATGAACGAAATAATTAGTAAACAAGCCCCTTGTTTGTTGAGTCAGCTCGTTATCATCCTTTGGTGTAAACTCCGATGGTTCTGGAAGGTGAGTAGTTGTGACTTCGGTGAATATTTCAGGGAAACCTAGTCTTATCCAAGTTGAGCATTTAGGACATTTGCAATGGTACCTTTTCATCTTTTTTGGACTTGCTTCAAACAATGATTCTGGCTCAGGCAACACAACTATATCATCATTTCCATCATCATCTTCTTCATTTCCTAGACTTATAATTCCATGGGCCAAAGACATGTGGTCTTTGAAGTAACTGTGATCAATCCATCGTTTATGAGGACACAGTCGACAAAGTAATGTAATTTGAGGTTTGCTATTTGGAACTTTCACTATTCTTGAATATCTATAACACAGTGCGTTTTTCTTAAGATCTGAATCAAGCATTAGTCTATTGCCTCCCAGAGCAGAGGTTGATGCACTGTCCGGACACGAAGTATTTAGTAAGAAATCGTACTTGTTGGAATACAAAGAAATGTATTCTTTTGATATCTGATGATGTTGAAATCTTTGTGGATTTAGAAGTTTGTCTTTGATTGTTTTGAAATCCCAAAATTGTATTCTACCCATATCTGGAGTTATCTCAAGTGTCACCTGGTTAGATTTGGGCGTTTGCAATGCTTGAAGGTGATCCGGTTCCATGTTTGCACTTTCTGGGCTACTGGGAGCCTGTAAGGATAGGTGTTTGAAGTCTCCTAAACTAACCCCTGAGCTGAGATGGTTATTAATCTTCTTGTTATTTATATAAGAGTTAATCATGGATGAGCTATTCTCCTTCTCGTGCTTCGATTCCATATTGTTTTCCTCATCTGTTGGAAAACTACTATAGTAGTAAATTAGATGTTCAATGTTTTCAGAAGTTAAAGATTTTATTTCATTGTAATTTGTTTGTATCCATGAGTCTATATATGGTCTATTGTGATTTAAAGTAGTGGCAGCCGGATGATCCATTACTTGTTTGGTAAAATTTTCTACTTTTAACTATTAGAGTGATTAATCTAGCAAATGAGTCTCTATAAAGCTTTTTTTTCAGTATGTTTTTTTTGTATTTGATATCTAGCTAATTTGTCTATAGCTCTTTATAAGTAACTCACAGAATACCCCCAGAAGAATGTGGTTTCCATATGGGAGGAGTACAAATTGTCCTCAGATGAACAAGGTCCAACGCGCCAAACGCAACGTATTTTCTTCTTGTTAAATACAGCACATTCCTATCCCCCTTGTAACATTGTATATGACATTTATTTGGAGTTCATACAAATTATATACAACTATATCAAGTATAAGAGTGACACAAAGCTTACCACTTTTTGAATCGAATGAAATGCCCAACTGCTTTCAATACCACCCAATTAGCTAAGAGGTAGCCAGCCTGTGATATTCTAGGTCGGACACTACCTAATGGATGCAAGTATTCTACTCTGTTCGCTCAGAATGAGACAACTGGAACAAATAGCAGGTCAAAGTACAAGGAGGGGACACCTAAGTAGTTTCGACATTGCATTGCATTTCATTCAACCTGAATGGACTGAAACCCTACAAAAGTGAAATCGATACTCCTATGCACAAAGTCGTGCCAGAACAGGTATCCTTCCCTTTCATTTGCTGCGCGATACTACACAATAGTATTATTCAGGTGAGGAATAAGACAATGGTGAAACCAGGTGGCTACATTGAGCGGTCTGATCATTTATCGGGATCCTCCAGAGGTGAGATCGTATAACATAACAAAAACAAGATTCTTGCGACAGTATCTTTGTTATTAGAGCAGTAAAATGGCAGTGATAAAAAAATTGCAAGGGGAAGAATCAGGTACCTTTATCTTGGTAATAAATGAGGAGACTCCATGGCCATAAAAGTCAAATAGAAACTAAGTTTGATAAACACTCAACATGAAGTTACACCACCTGCACACAAGACAGGCGGAATTAGTAGGAAACGACCCAAGAAAGATACACCGTCTTATTTGGGGCACACATCACAACACATTGGTGCACATTGGAGCAGCACAGTATCGTATCACCTGCTACAGGACTCTTCTTAGGATGTGGCGGCTTCAACCTCTAGGAAAAAAGAGGGGGTCGTCAATCTCGATATGGAAAAGCCTAGAAGGTAAGCTGCTAAAATCATGGCATCCTCCTATGAGGTTTTCCACGCTCTACAATTAGGGTTTCACGAATATGAGGATGACCGTGTGTGCTTTGTACTCATTTCCATTCACCTTCCTCGTAAATAGAGTTTCCGTTGTCCTCCAAGTAATGCCCCAGCGCCACCTGATGCCACTTTCTGCGCCAACAAAGCACACCGGAGCGCCAGCTCTCCTTGCAACACAAACAGACCACCAGACCACCACACCATCAGACCATCAAGCGACAGCCATGTTTGGATAGCTAAATAATTATAATGCAATGCACAAGTAGAGAAGAGTGAAAGTTTGTTAAAAATAGATGACAGTGTCAAAGCGTAGGATCTGAAGACACGGTCTCGTCTTGAGGGCCGTATGCTGTTACAAAACTGCAGGAATCTACAGACTCAAGTTACCATATAGATTCACCACGGTTACATTGCCCTCCCGGTGGAGAAGTACACCCTTTTGTTACATATGGTTGGAAGAGCGGCATCGTGATCAGCGGCTGCTCTTTTCGCAAAACAAAGTTGGCGTTGCGTAATCAAGTTTGGTATGTTGTTGTTGTACACCCACGAGTACTCCCACTTGAAATTACCTTACATACATCACACAATTGTTGATAACTTTTTCAATAAATATATTCTAACTCTATCTTAGTAAGCCAGATATAAATTTCTAAATTACATATATGAGTTCATTTACTCTAGTGAACTGAATCTCAACTGTATTAAAGTCTATCTCCAATGCTTTATACTCTCTAGCAAAAATGTGAGTAATTTATGAAATTAGAAGCAGAGCCAAATTTGGCTCAAAAATACACAATATGAACGTAAAGACGTCTATGATATGCTATTGTAAAGATGACCCAAGTCATCATACCTTGTAAGCATAATATGTTCATAATATAGTAATTGACAGTATCTCGCTGTACAATTCTAATGAATAAAGTAGCCCCGTGAAACAAACAGATGGCGGTGATCGAAAGTGAACTTGAATCCCACACTCCAGTTATATCAAATAACTGATGGATCAAAATAATATATCCTCCTTTACACCCAGATCACCACCGTTTGGAAACCTTGTTCAAATTATCATCACCGTATCGGCCAGACTCAGATTTCCCGTCCTTCATCCCGTATGTTGTGGGATTCATCAAAATTGTTGTTCCTAGTGGTGCAGCTGTCCCTGCTGATGATGCCATGGGTGTCATTGAAACTGGTAGCTGCTGCTGCTGTTGTTGCTGTTGTTGCTGTTGTTGTTGTTGTAGTTGTAGTTGTGGCGAAGGTGAGAATGCAAATGAAGGTCCTTCAGTAGGCACCTGCATGATCATCGCTGGTGATGATTGGGAACCCAATGTGTATGGGTGCTCAATCTGACCAATTGTAGCTGGATGTCCAAATGGCTCTCTGTAATCTAAAGCTGAGATGTGCTTATTCTGCGAATATGGAACTGGACTTGAATACGATTTCAGCAAAACCATTCCTCTTGAATATGGTTGTTGCTGGTAGTTGCTTGATGATCCTTGTTGTGGGTGTTGTTGGTAGCTGTTTGATGAACCTTGTTGTGGTTGTTGATAAGTAGATTGATATGGGAATTCTTGTTTGATCATAGGAGGGTCTCTTGAATGGGGATAATAATTCTGTTGTTGTATCATATCAGTTGGCTTTGTAGTTATCATAGCAGGAAAAGTTTGATTGGTAACCATTCCAGAAGAGACAATATCATTCGGACCTATTGGGTTGATACCATTGTGTAGTAGTTGCTGTTGCAATTGTAAATTGTGTGATGTAATATGGCTATTCTGTGCTAACAGTTGGGCATTCTCGAATTTCAAATTGGCTATGTATTCTGTGGTTTTTTTCAATATTTGGGCTTTGGATTCATT
Source organism: Ambrosiozyma llanquihuensis (assembly GCA_030568425.1). Taxonomy (NCBI): domain Eukaryota; kingdom Fungi; phylum Ascomycota; class Pichiomycetes; order Pichiales; family Pichiaceae; genus Ambrosiozyma; species Ambrosiozyma llanquihuensis. The sequence goes on along the minus strand of JAJMFV010000277.1, from coordinate 136,113 downwards.
TTCTTTTTCAACTGAAGGTATGATCAGTTTCAATCTTTGAAACCCATCAACTATCTTTTCTCGCCTTCGTTGTTCTGATTTTATATGCAAATGCTTCCTGAGCTCTTCTGATACTGTTTCTGGTTTTGAAGAAAGTTGAGAAGATCGTTGTTTTGATTTTTTGTTGAGTTCTTCATCATTCTCATTATTCTCATCATCCGGGTTGCGATTTGTTGAAGATTCAGGTGAGTTTGAATTTATTATAGACTGCATGTTCATTATATGAAATGAAAAACAGAAAACCAGGGGAGAGAATTTCGAAATATAAACTCACTGATTATCCAATATAATTCAGATGTTGTAACGCGCTGTATAGTTTGGTATTGTATTTGTATAGATGCAGTACTTAATCAAAAGCATTGAAGCAGTGGAAGTGATTCCTCTATCTCAAGATATCAATAAGACTATTGTATACACGGGGAAGAGATGGTGGTGATTCAGAGGACTAGCTTGTGTATAGTGATACTGAATGAATGGACACTTGTCAAAGTTGAGCTGCTGGAGAGTAGCTTATATATAAGAGAAGAGATGGGGAGTAGAATTTGACACTCATAGAAAAAATTAAGATTAGAAAAATAACAAAATGGTTCCTTCTCTGTATATGTATACAAATATGTCTTTGTGTGGTATATTACATTTACAAATTGAAATACAAAAGATTTTTCCTAATTCTCTTGGACGAGACAAAGGTTAACGAAATTAACTTTGCAAGTTGATATGCCATGCGGGTTTGAGCTTTTAATCTCACATCTTCGTTAAGATGAAACGAAAATAGACAAGAAAATCGAAATACACACACACGCAGAGTTGTCTTTTATCTGCAAATCGTACCATTTCGTTATGGGAGAATATTGATGGTATTACTGGGTTTCCCGGAATTCACGTCCAACAGCGAACTATTTTGACAATTAAACACGCTCCATGTTTACCTACGCGTGTTTTACTCTTACCCACAGGGGTTGAACCCCTATCGTCCATTTTATATACTATTATATTTTTATTTATAAGTACGGTTTTCTCCCCTGACAATGTGTTTGGTATCCATCCACATTGATCAGTTAGAGAACCTAGGGAAGTAGTTCTGTTTCATACCGACTATTTTCATTATATCTACATAACAATTATATTATCAATTACCTTTAACTATTACCTTTAACCAATTACCCAATGTCTCCTGCAAGCACTTTAACAGGTCCGACATCACCAGATTATTCAGGTCCTGGCCTCGCTGCTGATATAGCTTCGTCCCCCGGTCCCTTTAACGGAGGTGTTTTTACACACATTCCTCAACAGAGAAGGGAAGTCAAGTGCAGGAAGGACTCCTGCCGAATGTTGTATATCCTTTTCTTTCAACAGGAGTGTGCTGCGAGAGAGAGAGAGATATGGGATCCTGCATCCATAACAACATCAATACGAATTTAACGGGTATATAGATGATTTGCGGCATCTTTTAGTAGAGGAGTAACCTATAGAATACTGCCCCCCTCCATTGAAAAGAGTGTTTTATATTTCTTATTGTATATTTCCCATTATTCACTTTCATTCCATGCCAACCACCCAACATCTTGGTATGCATTGTGTGTTCTTGAATTCTGGAATACTCGTTTTTTCATGAGACACAAGCGATAGATGATAAGCTGGACAAGCTTGGTTTTTTTGGCCTTCGTTTTTTTCCGGCACTTGCATATATATATGTGTTCAATGCACATCGATGCCAAAGTAAGCCATGCTCACAATGGCAATTGTATAAATATTGCAACCATAAATCTCAATGGACACCTCGTTTATAGGGAATTCTATTAGGCCTGGAAAATGTGCTGGGCGAGGGGGGTAAAGAGCCAGGCGACGGTCAATCATTAATGTTCAAGAGTCTAGCTTCACCCGCCGACCGGAAAACACTCTTCCCAATGTCGTAAGAAGAAGCGAGGGGAAGAACTCAGTTAGCATGAGTTCTACATATATATATCACATCAACTTACAATGTACTTAACTCCTTGATGAACAAATCCATTCCAATATTGAGCCCATCACGTCGCAAGAAAAAGAACCGAACCACCGAGAGAGCAGCATCCGAAAAAGAAACGCGCAGCTATCATGTCTGTACGGTCCAGACAAGCAGCACACTTCACATCTTCATCTCTACATCTCTACGTCTCTACATCTCTTCATCTCCCCATCTCTAAACTATCTGATGATAATCGGTGCTTCCCGAGCTCGGACTCTTCCCATGTCTGATACAGGCAGTGGTCCCATCTGGATAAAGCTCACGCTGGTGGAAGCAGAGGCCGAATCCCACGGGTGTTGCATCCTCGCGTGCCAATCAAAAATAGCACGCCCGCGTATCTACGGGTTTAACTTCCGGAGTGGTGGAAGGAGCTTTCCAGCGCTCCGTGGCGTTCTTCGGCGATGTAGCGACTGCTTCCGCTTCCAGGAACATGTCGAGCCGAACACGATAGCATCGCAACTTCCCCCTTGCCAAAATTCACCATATATGTACACATACAAATAACCCCTTCCTTAATACAAGCTATGATAGATAGAGTAGAGTATATATGGTCAAGCATAGTTAAAGATAGAGGAAGAAGCCTGAATCCGTGCACCCTTGCATCGTAGGTGGCCCTCATTCATGTGTCTGAAGCTGAGAAAGATGCAATTGAAAAAGATTCAGTGACAAAGCCGTGCCAAGTCTCCCACTCGAACACCCAAGTTTGTCTATCATCTCCTCCTACTGGCCTCATTATTATTTTTTCCCAAAAAGATCGAGTATATCAATCAGCAATCTCGCTTGTATTGCAGCATTCTTTACATCGACGATAGTCTGAACCTCTTGATTAAGGAGATATGGCGAAACACACTACTCACTCTCCTCTCTCTTGCACGGCTAGAAGACCGGTGGTAACACAATTGGTGGCCGGAAATGCGCTGGGATTACGCTATTTGGTGATTACTTCTTCTCCATCTCCAAGAAAGCATGTCTGTCCACAAGAATTATGCAAATCTCCCCTGATATATATATATGTCTGGAGTTTCATGAAAGTCAGCGAACCAACTCTATTTCCATTATTATGTAAGGTAATACTGCTAACCATATCATCCAGCAACCCCCTGCTAGGTAGTGATTTCTCACATATCGCAGCCCGGGATACTTCTGCTGGGATGGCAAGCCATTCCGACACGGCTCGTGGAAATGTTGTCTGCGGCACTTCTCGTGGCATGTGTTAGACGTGGGCAAAGAGCAACAACGTGCAAAAACTTCATTTTCCATGGAGGAGGAGGAATTAGACTACTCTTTGCAAAATCTGGAAGAAATCGAGTATGATTGGTGATCAGATTATCACATGCGTTCCCGCCGGGAACACGAGAGCCCCGTTGTGGGTGGATATATACACGATGTACACTTCCGCATGCTGCACAGCTGTTAACTCGCAAAACTGGTAAAAATAACCTTACGGTGCACGGATTATGATCAGTTAGGAATTAGAAAGAACAGAGTTGGGATATTCAATTTACAAACGTGTTACCCAACCAAATGGAAAACTGCACACCTCTTGGTTATTGGTTACTCCTCAAATAGAATCCATCAATCTTGTGAAATGTGTGTATTATATAATATACATGTAGGTTCAAGTACACTTTGTTGGATTATTCATTCTGCATGGATGGCCCGCTCTGAACTGGCCAAAGAAAAAAAAGACTGCAACTCAAATTCAACACATGCACCTGAAAAGCGAAGCACACCACGGCACACTGGCCCGCCATCAGGGAAAGCGGGGCGCAGGCCAAGAGAGCAAAAAGAATACACTTCACAATCTATGCAGCTGCACGGCCGCACATCCCCATCAGCCGCGCCTCCGCTCATCCGCAAAGTGTTCCACGCTCCCACTGGCCCGCTCCTCTGACAAAAGCCAAAACTGCCTCGCAACCTTAATTCTTGAGTCTCATGGAATAGAGTTTCGATTGATTAAGGTTTCGAAAACCATGGCAATAGCAAAGGAAAGTGATGAATGCTACACCGAATATTACATCAGGCAAGACACCTGAGGAGTAGTTTACTATGACACACTGCACTGTACTGTATATGGAACGCAGTCCATTATCAGATGTTGTATTTAGCTATATATATTATTTTTGAACTCGGTCAGCAATTTCATTTATATGAAATGCTTGTATTATATGTTCCAACACATGTCATGAAACTAACTGTAACATTACATTTGCTTATCATGCGTCTTATGTATTTTGTAAATACATGTTGTTACCGAGTCTATATGGGAGTTGCATTCTACAAGCTGACTTTACAAGTGGTTGTTTTGCGGGTTGAGGCGTTGTTTGTCAACTTACCTTGATGAACAGTTGATGTTTTGTGTTTATTAGAAAGAAAATTGAAAGTCTCTTTGGTTATCTATAGAGTGACAAAAAAACAAACACAGTGTGATATAGATCATTACGGCCGGTCATAAACCTGGTTCAATTCTAGAAGTAACATTCTACGCTTATGAAAGTGACCCAATTTATACACCAATAAGCACTGTTCTATACTGAGTGGCTACTTCAGTGTTTTCATATGAGATGCGAGTCTAATGACTAGTTGAGTACTAACAAGTATCAAAAATTATCTCTTACATCAACGATCAACTATAATGTTGGAATGAACCGATTATATCAAACCAAGGGAGCAAGATAACTTGTACTATTTGAAGTTTTTTGATCAGATTACCAAGCGTCTAGCAGTTTTATTTCTCAACACTTCAAGATAAATCACCAGATACAGTTTGGTGTTTACTTTCCAGATTGTGGTTTGTGTTCAATTAAAAAAGAGTCAGATGGATGCAACACTGAAGATTATTAGTGTGGCTTCCATGCATACCATTCAAACCGGAAGACACCCAATTTTTGTGAGGGTGAATGTTTAATACATCTAGCTGAACAAGTCTTATATTCCATAGTAAAGTAGCTGAATCTCGAGTGTATTGAACATTGATTGGTAGCTTAAAAAGTTAAGTATCCACATTAACAGTGCTGTTATTGCCCAAAATCATCGACTTTGCGAAAATAAATGGTCGAAATTTTGCGAGAGACAGAGGGTGACGATAATTGGGCTACCAAAATTGCAATCTAAATTTGGCTGGTATAAATCACACTGAGTACTGTTGATAATTGTTATATTCCTATAGAGAGTAATTCGCAAGCTTCTATTTCAAACCAAAGATTGTACTATTGGTTTATTCAAAAAAACATGGGATACTCTCAACTTGGGTTCATTCCAGTACAATGAAACGAATGACACGGTTTTCAATTATCGGAAAGGGTTTCTCCTCGTTGTTCTGCTACCTCATGACAATACCCTAGTTCGTTCAAATATGCTGCTCTTAATTCTGGCAATTCTGGTAGAGGTTTCAGAGGTTGTAAAATCATCACTTTATTTTTTCTTGTTCTTGGTGAAGCTACCATGATCTATTCATCCCCCCCTTGCATTGTAACTATAATGAATAAACAAATATGGTAGATGAAGTAGGAGCAGTTATACTGACAACTGCAAAGATAAATTTTCTGAATAGTAAACCTTTGAGAAATCCGGATGTAATTCGTTTGTTTGATACGGATGACCCAATGATACCCAAACTACCTAAAACTTAAATTTTCTGTTGTCTGAATATCTTTTTTCACCATGGAAGATGTGAGGTCTCCTTTGAATGTTGACTCCCGCAAGTTGATACTTTTGAATGAAGCTGTAATGTTAATCTGACCCCAATATCTTAATCCCTTCTTTATGTATCATCCTAATTGAATCATCTTGTAGAATAATTCTCAAAGATTTTGCTTGGTCAATATCAAATGGATTCCAAGTTCCTTATGCACCATGTCTTTGCACTGTCATGTCTCTTGATATGTAGGTTTGTGTTGGTGTGTGTTTCTATCTTGAATGAACCTTGTGTTCAGCGTATATGAAATCATACCTTGAATAGCCAAACAAAGTCTTCAAAATGATGTCAGTATCCAGATATCATAACTGCAATTCTATAAAACAGTATAACCTGTTGATACCAGTTCTCATATTGGGCAAAATTAGGAACTTGTTGAACACTGAAAAGTGGCCAAAAACACTTGGATTGCTATGGTGCGCCAGCGTATAAATTTTTGGATGGTTTCCATAGAAGGTTGGAAAACACTCATTACTGGTGATATTTTGTTTATGATTGATGTGTGTTGATATGTAGCATCAGTGCATGCTTCTTTACTACCGGATTTATCTTCGTGCTCGTGTTCAAGCGTGTGGAACATGCCATGTTACTTATGTGTAGGAGCAGGGTGACACCACCAGTGCTGCTCTGTTTCTCCTGCACCAGGGGCAATAAACCATGCCCTTCTTAACTGCGCACCTTTGCACAACCAGTCTACATGGATGGATCCTCTTTATCTACATTCTTGAAGGGTAGACAAGAGATTGAAGTCATAACTACACCTGGCAAACCGACAAACAAACATTCAGTCTAGTTGATACCAGCTTCCGTCGTCCGTATCACAGAATATGCTTGCTACAATTTTCGCATCCCGATTGGGTTTGCGAGTACGGGGAGCTGAGTTTTCTTGAGGAAAACATAGAACAAAACAACACTGCTAAGTTTCATAGGGACAAACTGCGATATATTTATCATAAACATCGATAGTCATCATATACCAATATATATATATATATGTGGTATAGATGTAACACATAGTTGAACCAACACCATTGGATGTCCACTTCAACAAACACCATAAAAAACAAGTCAAAAATCAACTCAAAAATCAACTCAAAAAGAGACCCAAAAACCATAGAAACCAAACGCACTTGCTATCAACCAAAGAACCTTTACACCACCTTCTCTACACCACAGCATATCCACTGGCATAGCTAACACTGCTATCATTCAGCTCAGTCACGCTCGAACTCTGCTTGTAACCAATCCATTTGAATGTTCCTGAATCTTGCTCAGTTGCGGACTCTTCCATGATTGACATTAGAATGCTCAATGGCTTAGCACCACATATGGTGTTTCCGGTGGTTCGCATATAATCTTTGAACTGTTTGTATGATCCTGTGGAGACCACCTTCATTGCTCGCTTATCCAATGCCTCAATACTTTTATAAATCGGAAGCGATGAGCTTGATAGCTTGGATGAACGTCTTAGCATTTGAATATCTTTGATATCCCCACTTGATGTATACGCAGTGTAATCGAATCTCAATCCCCAGTGGCAAAAATCCGAGCTGATGATGAATGCATTCTGTTCATCTTCGAAATATGGTAAGAGATAAGAAGCTAATTTCTTTTCAAATTGCTCATCTGTGGCACTCACCATAATTGGAATGATCTTAGGAACCCCATGGAGATTTTTATGGGTCACTTTGAAAAGAAAAGGCATATGCATTTCAAAACTATGCTCCTCTTCATCAACATCCAATGACATCTTCTTGAACATACTTGGATCCTTGGATATCAAGTCGTTGATGACTTTACTGTCAACTGGTACATCGCCAAGTGGCGTTTCGTAAGAATCACATCCAGTGGTCCAAACTGACCCTTTGAAATAAACGTGATGAGAAGGACCCATAATGAAGACTCTTTTTATATTTGTGGAATCAAATGCCTTGTAAGATTGAGCCAATGTTGAACCAGCATACGAGTATCCTGCATGTGGACCTATTATCACTCTGGCACCATGAATTGTGGATGGTGCTTTGGATAGGTATGCATCCAGTTGAGAGTTAAGCTTTGTACTTGAACCAGAGTACCATGATCCAGCATGGGTAGCTGCCCTTATTGTGTGTTCACTTGTTGGTGACATTAATGTTTGGTAGATAAATTGTAGTAGATGAACAAATGTGGAGAAGAGGAATGGTGGTTAGAGAAGAGTTGTAAGCGTATGACAAGATATTCTTGAACAATTCTGAATGTTATCAATCAAGTATAGTTTATTGCCAGTATACACTAAAGCACTAGATAATTCAATAAGTGATGTAAGCTAGAGAGAGGGTAATCGTGCAAAAAACCTGGCTCATCACATCAGGTTAGGCCATCTCTAAGCAGCTGACACTTTGGGTCATTTGACTAAGAGACAGACCGAGAGGTACAGCTTGCACTGCCCGATGAGCTTACGGTGCATATAATTTGTCTGCAATTACAACTAGCATTTGGGCTCTCCATCGGAAATCAGGTTCATTGAGCTGGTTGGAAAGCTGCCTGACTGACTAGAAACCTTGCAAGCTCAAGCTCCATAATGATATTTAGAAACAGTGGTCTCTAGATGGATGGACGGAAACACACTACTGCCCCTATCACTGCAATAAGTCACACCTCCAGTGTGTTGGCGGTGTAAAGATGCACGCGCGTGGCAGGTCCCCTTGAATATGTTACATTATCCGCTTCCGGTACAACATTGTGATTGCCGCTTGTCAGATGTGATAAGCATCATGTATTTAAAGGAGAGGTTCCCACTTCAGCTTGAAATACTTGGAAACAAAAAAACTTCTTGATATGCTTTTGATAACAGGCTTGAAAATTTCACTAAGAACATCATGGCAATTGTGAAATTTACAAACGGTAAACTCTGTGATGAGGGAATTCTGGTTGACGGAAATTTATTTCTAGATACCACAACTGGAAAAATCATCCCTGCAACCTCATCAGTTGATGAAACTGTTGACTTGAAGGGTTTGATTCTGGCACCTGGCTTCATTGACATTCAAATCAATGGATGCTATGGATTTGACTACTCTCATTACACAACAGAAGGCGAATATTTGAAAGGCTATGAAAATTGCATGAAAGAAATCCTTCACACTGGAACAACAGCCATATGCCCAACAATGGTCACTTCGACCCCTGATAATTATTCCAAGATCCTTCCATTATTGAGACACCATCGTTTGACCGATAGAGCAGAGAGTCTTGGGGCTCATTGTGAAGGGCCCATCATATCAGAAAAGAAGAAAGGGTGTCATGAGATCAAAAATTTAAAGAGACCACAATCAGCAAAGGAGTTTTATGAAGTTTATGGAGGTTCCCAGAACCTGTCAAATATCAAAATCATCACGGCAGCTCCTGAGCTGAAGGGGATCCTTGATATAATTCCAGAAATAGTTCAAAATAATGTTGTTTATTCAATAGGCCACACTGAAAGTGATTTCGAAACTGCTTTAAAGGCCGTTGATCAAGGTGCAACCATGATTACTCATATTTTCAATGCCATGCCCCAACCACATCACAGAAATCCTGGACCAATTGGATTACTGGGTCTGGAAGATCCTGCAAAGATTCCGTATTTTGGTTTGATCCCAGATGGTATACATATCCACCCTACATACGTCAAAATCATTTACGAGACATGCAAGGAGAAATGTTGCTTTGTTACAGATGCCATGAATCTGATTGGGTTGCCGGATGGAGACTACTCGTGGGAGAAGCAGATTATTTGTAAAAGAGGGAATGTTTTGAAGTTAGAAGGAACGGATACAATTGCTGGATCAGCAACGGATCTGGCTCAATGTTTAAGAAATGCAATGGAATGGTGTGATATAAGCCTACCTGAAGCGGTCAAATGTGTCACAAATAATCCTGCGAAGTCGATCGGTTTTGATAAATCTAAAGGTTTTTTGAGAATTGGTTATGATGCAGACTTGTGTGTTATAGATTCCAAAGGACACGTTCAGCAAGTTTATAAACTAGGTAACAAAGTGTTCGATAACAAGTTAGCTCTGTCTTCCAACAGATCACACCTATGAGAAATTTACTTGAATTTACATCATTATAGACAATTTCATCCGAGAATATGATGAGATTCCCCCTTTTTATATATCTTTAGCATTTACCCCAAACTTGGGGCTATATTACATAATTTCCAGCAGTTAATATACATTCAATATTATTCTAATTTTTCATCTGATAATCTCTCAAGTACAAGCAAAGATCATCGTGATAACCATAACAATCAGGATTGTCGTTGTACGGAATCGACAACTTTATAATGGTGGTAGCGGTATTTGTGGGAATAAATCTTCCGAGTTTAACAACACAAAAAATGATGAACTCTGACAGGCGATTATATAGTTTAACATCCCAATTGACTGAAGTGCTTGTCTGATTAATTAACTGAGTGTGTTTAGTCCCTTCTTGTTTCCTCTGATAAAGTACCAATTGCCTCTCGTATAACTTGATAAACTCGGGTTTTTTCTCAAGCTCACAAAGGAGATCAATGGTACGGCTCGTTAAAAACGTATTACCAAAACTGATCATCTGAGTAAGCACATCAAAACTCAACTCAATCACTCTGAAGTCTTTTGAATACAGTAAGAAGCTGGTCACGATGGGCCAGATCTGAGCAATCAAAGGTAGAAGTTTGGATTTTTGAGTTGCTAGTATCGGAATCAACTTATTAATCAAGCCTAAGGTAGATAGTGTAACGCCAATTGTTTTGGATTTTGAGAGTCTATCTGAGTATGTGAGCATCTGCACGAGAGTGTTGTACAGAGTTTTATCTAATGGTGACGTCCACTGATCTGTTTCCGGCTCGATGTCAGGATGTTGATTGTCGGGGTCGATGTCATTGGTTGCAATACTCTCTGGTTCGTCGTCAGAATCCATTTCATCGTCACTGTCAATCTCAAGAAACTTATTTCTTTTCAGTATCTCCTCTGGTGCATCATCAGACTCATCTTCTTCATCCAGCAGAACATTGGAAATGTCTGGTCTTTTGTTCAAATATTCGAAAGCGTCATCTAAACAAGTAGCACCCCATGGTTGTGAGTAATTAGGATTATCCTCTTCCATGTCCTTTGCTAGTTTCTCAAAATCAAAGTCCTTGAAATACAACTTGTAAATTTGCTCCAATATTTCATTGAACACATTGAAGAACCCTTCTGTTAGACTTGCGTAGCCGTGATAGAGATCTAATAATGTGAAAATCGTTACAATCAAGTCTTGTAGTCGGTCCAACATTTCCCTCCCTCCAATTTTTATCAATATGTTCAATACAATTGGAGCCCTTGGAGTCAACGAATCACCAGTCAATCTGTTTGATAAGCTGTCGATCAAATAATCTGCATTCTCAAAAATCAAAGCTTGAAAAGAGCCATCGTAAAGATGATTTGAGATTTTCAACGCCACAGATTGAGCTTGCGCTCTGACAACTTCGTTGGTGGATGCCAAGTTGTCTATAACCGGATATAGATAATCAACTAGCTCGTCTCTGAAGTCCTCTTTTAAGATATCTGAGGCATTCCCAATGGTATTTAGAGCCATTATTGTGGATTTGACCGAGCCGAAGGAGTCCTTACTTTCCGTCGAAGTTATATCCAATATCTCGTAGGCCATCTCCAATGAAGTATGTGTGTTATTGTAAATGGCTACTTGTAGGTCCTCTTCCCGACTTTCGGCTTCCTCTTCTGAATCTTCATCGAATTGCAGAAAGTCATCGATATCATTCCCTGTTGACTTATCTCCCTTTTGTATGAAAACCAGTATGGTAGATGATAGCCATAATGCAATCGAGCTTTCAATCAGTCTATTCACGTTGCTGTATTGCTCTGAGTCCACTATCAATTGATCTAACACTTCGGTAATGGATGAGCACGATGAAATTCCCTTGAGTAGTCCCACAAGATGTTCTTCGATCTTAGGATCAAGGACACCATCCAGAACCGGAGTAGCATTCACATCACTGAAATCATCAGAAATGTAATCAGACGTTATCAACAACATATCTGAAGTATAAGTAAGCTTTTTTGAGTTGTTGTTTGTGCTTCTTAATGAACCTATGGTGATCTTCTTACGGGTATTGGCTGAATTTGCTTTTTGAACTATAAAGCTCAATTCCTGTTTCAACTTGAAGACCAGATCACGTAACAAAGACAGATCCAAAGATCCAAATTTCTGAAGGGTGGTTGTAAGAAATTCTAGACGATCAAAACTCATGATAGCTTTGTCCACATCAGGGGAAGATAGCGCCATGCTTATATCACTCAGTGAACTGTTCAAAGTATTTTCAAGTAGACTGGTAAACTCAGATGAGTTTGTGCCAAAGCTCATCGTATCGATTAGCAAGTTTGCTTTTGCTGTATCCTGACAGCAAACATATGTAAGAGAGTCCATCATTGAAGGAACAAGCAAATTACAAGACTTGAAGCAAGTAAATAGTATGGAAAGGATAAAGTCAAACAGCGCATCTCTAACAGAAAGTCTTTCCAGTCTATTATCGTTTATGGATAGGATTATCTTGAAGGCCCTATTGAGTTGAAATAGAGTAGCGTTCAACCACGAAGTTGTTCTGTGGATTTTCCCTCCAGGAGTCTCAGGAATAAAAACATTGATCTCTCTTGAGCCACTCTCGTCTATCTTCAGTTCTATCAAATCATCAAGAGACTTCACGGTTGTTTTAAGCTGGATATCCAAGTCATGGTCACTGAAACAACAGCATATAATCTTCTTCACAATCTCCAGGCATAGAATGGTGGTTTTGTAGTGTGGATTCTTTTTCAATATCTTAGTAATGTTGGATATCGTACCTGGTAACAGAAAAGACAATAGCTCACCGTCATCCAATAATCCGTATAGCAGTTTAATCGTATCTAACGACTCCAGCTGAACATCAAGGTCATTTGAAGTTAGGGATATGTCAAGCAAAACAGACACCATATGTCCCAAGCACGGGAGCATTTTGACATCTTCAAATAGTGTCTTGCAATAATCATTGTCTTGATTGGCACAACCTTTAAGAAGAGCACTTAAACACTTGACTCCATTGAGTACAGTCTCATCAGAATGTTCAGTTACCCTTGAGTCATTCGGAGGACCTCCAATTAGAAATACTATTAGCGGGAAGAATTGTTTAGCCATTGGTTTGTTTAGGGATCCACTGCCGGACCAAAAGTTTGTAATTAATATGTTCACGATTGATAATGTAAATTCTAGTTGGTCATCATTGATCTTGGGAAGTTTCAATAGCTCGGCGATGGGCACAAACACATAATCGGCAAGAGCACCTGGTAAATCTCCTTGTATCCCATTTTGCGAATATTTCGATAAAGATAGTTTCAAATTGAAGTCTAAATCATGTAAAGCAGTCTTCAATTCTTTAGATCTGGAGAAATCATTGTAGTGGGATTGCAAATCCGGGGCAAATGTAAGTTTGGAAAGATTCACACAGTGTTGTCTGATATCCTCAAATATCAACTTTTCCCGAGCACCTAATGGAGAAGCACTGGTAGTCATAATATAAGGGCGCTGTTATTGAAACACAAGTGTAACACTGCTTCTTCAACTTGCCACTGGATGTATACCGACCTGTGGTCATTGTCACCGTTCTTTTGATCTGTCTGGAAAGAGTCCGAACAGAATGAGATGATTGCGCTTACGTCAGCGCTTACGCAACCTCCAGATTCACAATTACCCGCCCTCAACGGGAATCTCAAACTTCTGTCCCGCGCACGACCACGCACATCGCTGAGAAAATTTTCACTCGCAACAACAGGCACTACAAATGGGTTTTTCAGTTCCGCTTCTTTCTCTTCACCTCTTCTTCTTCTTATTACTTAAATTCCTCTTAGATTCTACTAACAACAGTTATATATATTAGTATGTCATTTACTCACTTTATATTATAAGCAATATAGACGTTTATCTCTGTTTCTTACTTGTTAAGAAGGTGATGATCAAAAATGCTAGGATGAGAATTATTGTCAAGTTTAGTCTTTTGAACAACCATTTCGAAAATCAATCTTTCAGATTTCAGGTGGATGTTAACGACACTACGCTTGCGATAATACCTTCTATTCTAGAATAGGATTTATATCCTATTGCTCATGAATCCCTGGGACACTCATGTTGCTTTATCAATTTTTAATCATTCTCTTTTGGCAAAAAAGCTAAACCTACCCTTGCATATACACCATGGCTAAACTATAAAGAGAACAATGATTTGAGCATGTTCGTTTCGAACATTACGATCAATGAACTCGTTGTTTTATAAGTTGGTGTCTGTCTGGGCTGGTTGCTAGTTACTAACATCATTTCTCCACACTTAATTTAGATTTAAAATGACCAGAACTTCCGTCTTAGCAGATGCTTTAAACGCCATTAACAACGCCGAAAAGACCGGTAAGAGACAAGTCTTATTGAGACCATCTTCCAAGGTTATCATCAAGTTCTTAACTGTCATGCAAAAGCACGGTATGTACACTATACTAATTCAACACGTTCATTTTCCACTCAAGATATATGTTTCCATTTATGCACAGTTCAATGAAATCATGAACTCAACCTCATTACATCTTTTCTTTTTGTACTTCTTACACCGGAATGATAACTGGATGGCTTGTCGGATGTCATTGATTTCGATTTTTGACATATATTTTTATACTGTCCCTTGCTGTCCTTTAAGTTTCCGGAATATCAACGCTTTTGGAAATGCTTCTTACACGTTCTTGCAAAACACATCAATTTGCATGATCGTTTACTTTTCCTCGACATCTCTCTCTCTCTCTTTTTCTTTTTTATTGGGAATATGGCATCACTTGATACGAAGCATAAATGGACGATATATTGAATGAAGATGAATACGTGAATTCATTGTTCAATATTTTGACTTTCTTACTAACATTTATCTTTTATCTTCTATTACAGGTTACGTTGGTGAATTCGAATACATTGATGACCACAGATCTGGTAAGATCGTTGTTCAATTAAACGGTAGATTGAACAAGTGTGGTGTCATTCAACCAAGATATAACGTTAAGATTAACGATATCGAAAAGTGGACTGACAACTTATTACCAGCTAGACAATTCGGTTACGTTATCTTAACCACCTCTGCTGGTATTATGGACCACGAAGAAGCTAAGAGAAAGCACGTTTCCGGTAAGGTTTTAGGTTTCGTCTACTAAATCTGTTTCAATAGCATATTTATCCGACATTTCCTTTGTCTTTCTTTCATCTTTTTTTAGTTTTAGTTCAATAAATAGCTTGTATAACATTTCTGTTTACTGTTCCTGTTTTAATTTATTGTTTTGGGTTCCGGTTTTATAAAAAAATATTACTAGCTATTTTGAAATATGTGATGTATTAAGTAACTCCGATGATATACGCATAAAGATCAAATAGAAATGTAGCAAAAAATTAGAATTCTATGATGTGTATTAGAGGAAAGCTGTGGTTAGATAGCTAATTGATCCCAATATTAAAGAGCCCAAAAGCCCTACTTTGGATGCCCCTTAATTCAAAAAAAGAGTATGTTAGTATAGTATTTTCTATTTGTAGGGTAAAAGACTCCAAATAGGGTTCTTCATAATGGTAAGTGGCCATGTTTTGTTTCAGTGGAATACATACCATTTTTGATAGCATTATCCTCTTTCGTTTCAACGTTCATACGGACAGACGATGTTTGGGCCAAAATTGTTCCGTCATGTTTGATAACTTTATAATTGGATATTAAATCCTCCGGTTGTAAAGCCACATATCTTCCTTTTTCATGCTCAACACCTTTGGTGATAAGGCTCAATCCCATGGATCTTGGGACACCGTTCGAAATATCCAAGTTTTCATATTTTGTAGCACAGACTTTCAAATTCGATCTTCCTCTTGCATTTGGTTTGTGTTTCCCATCTGATTGTTGGACTAGTAGTGCTTTTTTAGGAATTGATGGATCCTCAACCTTCAACATCATTTCTTGGAATGAGAAAAAATCTGGTAGCAAATGCACATCACCATTTTCATCGTAATCAACCAGTCCATAATTGTTAGGTTCCTGAACAAATTCATAGACAAGACCACCAGAGAAGGTACCAGACATTTGTGTCGAATACATGCTACCAATCTCCTTGAACTTTCTTGGTCTCACTTCATTACAACCGTACTCTGAGAAAAAGATAGGCTTTGTATATTGTGAGTAATCCCCAACAAGGATATTGTAGCCACTTGTGTAGAATGTTTGCTCCCCACACCACTGATAAGTATTGATACCATAGAAATCAACAGCCTCAGAGGGACTTCTTTCATAGCATTCCATATACTCTGCTAATGATATTCTATAATGTAAATCATCTGCTGCAGAGTAACCCACTGGAACTGGTCTGTTTGAGTTATGAGAAAGATAGTCTTTTAAATCTCTGACAACTGCTTTGACATATGTAGGTGAAACTTTTGCAGACAATCTGTCGTTGATAATTTCATTTCCTGCGAAAAATGCAAGAGTATTATTAAAACCAGAAAACTCCTCCGCAATCTTAAAGATGTGAGTTAGGTATTCTGTGTTGTAGGTATTCCATGGTTCGTATCTGTTTAGGTGCTGTCCCTCGATGGGAGAGTTCACATCCAAGACAAGATATATTCCTGCAGCAGCCAACAATGTCATACATTTGTTGTGATTTAATCCTGGGTTAACTGAGTAAACTCTTATTGTATTAATACCTAGTTGTTGGAACAATGCGATATCACGAGCACATTTATGTACATCAGATAGGGGATCGCTGTTAAGATTCACACCTGAAGAACCTCCCGGTTGATAATCAACACCTTTTATGAAAAACTATAAAATTATATTGACCCAAAGTTAGTATGTCGACAACAACAGGAGTGTAAAAACCAGTGAAGGAGTTCCAATTGGACTTGATGTACTTACAGGTCGGCCGGTAACTGAGTCAAAGAAGTGCCTGTTTCTGATCTCAATGGGATGAATCCCAGCAAGAGCAACAGGGACTGACATCAGTAAATATATGAACTTATGAAATGAAGTCATAATCGTGATTACTGCGGTAAAGATATTTATTGATCGGGGTTGTGATGTAAATAAAAGCTTGATACCTTAGTAGATGGGAGATGCGATGCCCCTTGAAGTAACAAGAGAAGAAACACCCTCAAATTGGGAGGGAGCGCTCTCTCAATATTTGCGCAAGATTATGCTATGAATTTTGCTACCTTTACTAGAGTTTCTTTTTTCTTTTTTTTTTGAATAGAAAGATAGTCAGTCAGTCAATCAATTATAGTCCACCATAAAGGTAAGCAAATAAAATGGGGGAGGGTAGTCAGTCAGAAAAATATATAAAATAAATAAAACGAAACCAAGAACAAAAACAGAAAGGATAAGAAAACGTTAAAACATAAATAAAATAAAGGTGAAACAAACAATGTGCAATTTTAGTAGATGAATAAATAGAAGTTTAACAGAAAGTATACGTGTTAGTATTAATCTATTGTTGGAAAACATCCTTCAAGAAGGCATCTTCTTCAGCAAGATGCATCTTCTTACTACCAGCAGCAACAGAGGCAGATGGGTTTCTACCAGCGTATCTGAATGAAATATCTAATCCTGTTTCCTTGACGGTAGTAGCGATTCTTGGGTTAACAAAAGACCAAGGACCCATGTTCAATGGTTCTTCTTGACACCAAACCAAGTCTTCCAAAGCTGGGTATGACTTCAAAGCATCTCTCAATGGAGCGAATGGGAATGGATGTAATTGTTCAATCTTGATGAATGCAGTTTCCTTGTCACCAATATCAATACGTCTCTTGTGTAAAGCAGTGAAGACTTGACCAGTACATAGAACAACTCTCTTGATACCTTCCTTTGGATTGATGGTCTTACCTAATTCAGCATCTTCAATGATCCATTGGAAGTGGGACTCACCAGTGAATTCGGAAAGGGAAGATCTAGCCAAAGGATGTCTCAACAATTGCTTGGAGAAAAACACAATCAATGGCTTTCTGAATTGACGGTGCATTTGTCTTCTTAACAAGTGGAACAAGGATGATGGAGTGGATGGGTAAGCAACTTGCATATTACAATCTTGATGTTGTCTATCTAATTGATGTTCAGTTGGGAAGTATCTAGGATCTTCGTTACATAATTGCAAATATCTCTCTAATCTACCAGATGAATGTTCTGGACCTTGACCATCATAACCATGTGGCAAAGATAAGACAACACCGGATCTTTGCTTCCATTTGGATTCACCAGCAGAGATGAATTGATCAACAATGACTTGAGCAGTGTTGGCGAAATCACCAAATTGAGCTTCCCATTGGACTAAAGCATCTGGGAAAGTTAATGAGTAACCATATTCGAAACCCATGACACCATATTCGGATAATGAAGAGTTTGAAATAACAAAGTCAGCTTGAGATTCACCAAGATGCTTCAATGGAGTGTAAGTTCCTTCACTCTTTTGATCGTGCAAAACAGCATGTCTTTGAGAGAATGTACCTCTTTCAACATCTTGACCTGAAACTCTAACATGGTAACCTTCTAAAGCTAATGAACCAAAGGCCAAAGCTTCACCAGTAGCCCAGTCAATACCTTCACCAGTTTCGGTGGACTTTAATCTAGCACCCAAGATTCTCTTCAAGTTTCTGTGCAAGTTGAAATCTTCTGGAACAGTAGAGATGGTAGTACCAATATGTTTCAAAGTTGCTTCATCAACCGCAGTTGGTAAGTGAGGCAAGATCTCATTGGCTAATTCCTTTGGTGACTTGAAACCTTCCCATGGAGTGGTTAACCATTCTCTTGATTCTGGCTTGTAGTCCTTAGCTTTAGCGAATTGAGATTCTAAAGTATCCCAAACCCATTTCTTGTGTTCGGTAATATCTTCTGGAGTGAAAGTACCTTCCTTGATTAATTGATCAATGTACATATCTAAGACTTGCTTCTTCTTGGCAATTCTTTCGTACATCAATGGTTGGGTGAATGCAGGTTGATCAGTTTCATTGTGACCGTGCTTTCTGTAACCAACAACATCTAAAATGGCATCGGTACCAAAGGTGGCTCTCCATTCAGCAGCCAAGTTGAACATAAAGGTAACAGCTTCAACATCATCAGCATTGACGTGGAAAATTGGAGCATTGAAAGCCTTGGCAAGATCAGATGGGTATGGAGTAGATCTAGCAAATCTTGGATCAGTGGTGAAACCAATTTGATTGTTAACAATAACGTGAACGGTACCACCAGTTGAGTAAGCTGGCAAGTGGGTGAAACCCATGGTTTCGTAAACCACACCTTGACCTGCAAAAGCAGAGTCACCGTGCAATAAGACACTCATTGCCTTCTTGAATTCACCAACATCCTTCTTTGAGTGTTGAATAGCTCTGGTTCTACCTAAGACAACAGGATCTTCAGCTTCCAAATGGGATGGGTTAGCAACAATGGATAAGTTAACAGTCTTACCTGAGGTTGTTGGTCTGGTGTAGTTCATACCTAAATGGTACTTAACATCACCGGAACCTTCAACATCTTGTTCCTTTGAACCTGTGAATTCGGAGAAGATGGCTTCATTTGGTTTTCTAACAACGTTAGCCAACATATTTAATCTACCTCTGTGAGGCATACCAATGACAACATCTTCAACACCCAAGTCAACTGAGGTATCGATCAAAGACTTCAAACCTGGAACAACGGATTCCGCACCTTCCAGACCAAATCTCTTATCGTTAGGGAACTTAGTGGACAGGAAGTTTTCAAATTCACAAGCCCAGATTAATCTATCTAAAATTTGTCTCTTTTGATCAGTGGTATATTTGTATGGTTCAGGGATTTCAATTCTTTGTCTTAACCAATCACATTTTTCTCTTGATGGAATGTGGATGTATTCAACACCGTAAGTTGAACAGTAACTCTTTTCACAAGCGGCAATGATATCTTTCAATTTCATGGTTGTTTGTCCATCCTTGGCGAATAATGGTAGGATACCTGGACCAAGAGTGATTTCTTTTTCCATATCAGCTTCTGTGAAGCCATAGTATTCTAAAGTTAATTCTTTTGGAAGTGGCTTTGTTTTATCATCACCGAATGAGATTCCTAATGGATCGATATGTGCCTTTTGATGACCTCTGACTTGATAGGCTCTCACCAACAATTGCGCTTTCAAGTGAGTAAGAACGTCATCATTTCCGATGGCAGAGGTAGTAGGAACGATACTACTACCGGTACCGATTGGGGATGGGATCAAAGTTGGAGGTGGAATGAAAGCTGATGAAACCGGTCCTTTACCGTTCAGGTTCTTGAAGTATGCATTCCATGAAACGTGAACAGAAGTTGGGTCTTTGAGCCAAGATTCGTACATCTCATCGATATAGTTGGCATTGTTTGATTGTAAGAAAGTATCATAACCAGTTGCCAAAGGTCTAACTGAAGTTTGAGCTTTCTTGAATAAGAGTTGAGATCTCGATAAACGAGCTCTTGGAAGGCCCTTTGCAATGGATCTAAGCATATTAAGAGTCTTGGAATAGTCCACTTGTGGGATTTATGTCTAATGGAGTATAAAAGTTTCTTCAAACAAAAAAGAGAATACACTTCAATGGGTTTCCTGGAAGGAAAAAAGATAACTAAAGGTCAAGATAAATCAACCAACGATTGGATTGAGTGTTGTGTTGATGGGTTAATCAAATCGTAGCAGCTGCCTCTTCCGCGAAGCTGGCGCCGAACGGTGTGGAAGGGATTATTTCACCGGGAGGAGAGACCCCCACCAGGCCATCGCGTCCAGCGAATACGCTACTCGCTCTCACCAATTACCGGGCTCAGCTCCGGGGGACATTTCCACCGGGGAAAGAGCTGTGAGCTGTGATTACGAATGCTCTGCGATCCAGTGGAGCTCTGAAGGCTAGTCCAATCGAAGATACATTGCCGTCTACCATTGGCTCATCTCGTCAACTCTGAGTGTTGTCCGGTTGCTGTCATCATCAGCAGTGTCTCTGTGTTTCTGTGTTTCAAGCAAAGGAGGTTCCAGACTGGACCAGAGCTCCCTGGGTCCCCTGGGTCCCTGTGTTCCAGTAGTTAAGCGAACTCGCCTCCTGTGTCCGAGTCCTGGGGATCACTGGGCTGTGATTGGCCTTCCCCGTTCTCGGTTTCCGTTTTTCGTCCAGGGCACATGGACAAACGGGTGGCGAAACTCGTCATACCGCCATCATCGCTCAAACTCAGGCATGCGCCACCAAACATAGGCTATCGCCAATTCTGAGTCGATCGACCCGTCGTGCGACGATCGACTCTTAACTGACACCCGGGCGTCGCGGATAGTCTTGCATGTGGGATATGTCGTCTCTTGAACCTATGGTCTAATCAAATTTGTGATATTAGGAAAGTAATCAAGCGGGTGATTCATCTCTCATGTGCATCGGTCAAGCTTCCTAGGTGACAGTGGTAGAAAGCTTCCAAATTTCTGACGAATGATATCTTTTGACTGTAGATAGTTGAAACTTTTAGTAGAACCTCAAATTTATTACAAATTTCTTATAATCTCTGGGATTATTTCGATTAAAACGTATATCGTGATATTTCCAACTCAAATCATGATCATAAACATACATTGCTCATATAGCTCACTCATAAAGATCGAAAAACACATTTACATTGAAAGAGAAAAGGGAGACAATCGATGAGTCAGGGGATACAGAAGAGCAATGCAAAAAAGGGAACAGCAATTCTCCTATATTTTGGAACACCAACCCCGCTATACCTATAGTCACACAATCGTGGCATACCTCAGAACAGTTACATTTTCCCTCATATACATATATAGGTTTCCTTTTATTGAATGAAAATGTCCCGAGGGAAGGCCAGAACAACCAAGAAAGGCCCAAGGAATATAGTTATCAGATGTTTGAACGGCATGAAATCCTTCACCCCCACCATATCAAAAATCCAATACTTCCGCTATCTAGATAAAGTGGGATGAATATTCTAACGAACCTGACTTCTCACTATCACGTCAACGATTAAGGAAGCATTAAGAGTCCATATCAAACTTGCTACAGTCGAGAAGCACCAGAAGCACCACTCTCATCTATTTTCACAAATCTTTCAATCGAATCTCACATCTTCCCAAACAAGTCAGATGCGGCGCGTTAATTTCTGATAAAAACGAGCCTGTGCACACTGCACAATAGAAGTCTCATTAGACTAGTAGGCAAAACAATAGAGAGAACATCTCAATTCTCATTTTCTCATTTCCTATTCCGATCACTATTGTACTTCCGGTCCACTCAATTCAGATTTCGATTACCTTTCGATATAATCGTTATTAAATTGTGTGAGTCTCTTGATTTTTTCTCCAATTCAGTGCAAATGAAAACAAGCAGACGGTATCAGTATTAGTCCCTGCATGACAATAACAATTTTTTCCTAGTTTATTCAAATGCAAAATTCGTAGAGGGGACAAGACACATGGTGCAGTTAGACACTGATGATGATGATAGTACAACCCGGTAGTGTCACATGCTTCCTTGAATGTATCATGGAATTTTCTACCATCGTGGGACTTATCAAGATGTGTTAAGTTGATTATGAGAAAGACACCCAACCATACATCGTACACTGCAAAAATGTATCTCAGAGTGAAGTGATTGTCTCTCATCAACAATAAGACACACAAATAATATCGAGAGAATGAAAACATCGAACAAAACCAAAGAATAAAAATTCTATTATGTACGATTCTCGACTTCTCAGAGAAACGAGAGAGCTGAACGGGCGGGAAAAAACGCGCTCGAGAGCAGAGGCGAATGGGGCGAATGGGGCGACTGGATGCCACCTTTGCGGACACGGTGGGCTGAAAAAATAACAAAACGAGAATGAAAATAGCCTTATTTGGGATTTGCGCTCCCCCCTTTGAGAGCAATGTTTGGTTGGATTAGGCCGGTGTACATGGATTCGTGGATGTGTTTGTTTATTTTACGGTATGGGAGAGACGTTGTACTGGAATGAATCCCAGATATAGTGTAGTTGCAATAAATGAATGATCGTTTTATGGAAAGTAAAGTAAAGAAAAGAACTCGAACAGAATAGAAAAAATAAGTATGTATCACAGTGATTGAAAACCAATCAAAAAGTGTAAGAAAATCCCAAAGAAAAGACAGCCAGCTTAGCTAAGCTCAGCATGATATGTATGGTATAGCGGAAACTTGCTTAAACCAAAGCCAAAACATTAGTTGAACATTCACCAACGTAATTACCAGCTGGGTCATACGAACAGATGATGTAATCACCCCAGTAATCACCACAGTCAACGTAAGCACAACCCAGTTCAGTGGTGGAAGCCCAGATAACTTGTGTGAAATGACTGTAGACATCACATGATGAACCATAGGTATAATCATCACCTTCATCGTACCATGCGTCAACGGCACCAACTGTAGTGTAACCAATGGCTAAGTTCTCACCGTAATCACCACCTGAATGGGTCAAAGTACCTGAACAGTCGTACTTGTCAGCGTAGGCTTGAGCATAGGCTTCTAATGTAGAATCCCAAGTTAAGGCGGTGGCACCGTGCAATGCTCTCTTGGTGTTGTGTTCGTCTAAGATCTCTTGTTGGAAGGTGGATAAAGTGGTGGTGGCAGCAGCGGTGGATGATGTGGATGTTGATGAGGTGGAAGTAGAGGTGGTGGAAGTGGAGGTGGTGGTTGGAGTGGTAGATGTGGTGGTTGGAGTGGTAGATGTGGTGGTTGGAGTGGTAGATGTGGTTGAGGTAGATGTGGTCGATGTAGATGATGTAGTTGGGGTAGATGTGGTTGTTGGGGTAGTTGGGGTGGTTGATGTAGATGAAGTGGTTGGAGTAGCTGTGGTTGTTGGGGTAGTTGATGTAGTTGATGTAGATGAAGTTGTTGGAGTGGTGGATGTGGATGAAGTTGTCAATGGAACTTCAGATGTGATGGTAGTGGAAGCAGAGAATGAAGAGGTTGAATAAGTACTTCCTTCAGCGTCAGTGGTTTCAAATTGGACATTTTCACCAACTGCAATAGTAACGGTTTTGTGGACGTATTCGGTAACATATTTGGTAACGATGGCTCTCTTTTCTAAAAGAGGAAAGGCGGTTGCCATTTCGGCTAACACGCTGACTAAGATGATACTGGATAATTGCATTTTAAGAAATTTGGGTGTTTTAATAAAGAGAGTGCTTTGGGGGATATAATAAGTTTTGTAAATTTCAAGTGTAAATAGAAAGGAACGAAATCTGAGTTTATAATATCAATACTTTTGTGGATGAATAAAGGAGTGAATAAAAGTGAATTGATGTTATTTCAGGTGAATGTTTGCACTTGATTGTAACTTGTTATAGTTTTTGTTGATCTGAATGAACAAGAGTGTACTGAAAAGGATAAGTTTCAATATTTCAGATTGGCTTTGGGGGATACAGATTTGGAGGGAAAGTTATACGTTATATAATCACGCTTAACTGAGTAACACTTCTCGAGAAGTTTGGAGAGAGCGCTGAGGTGCATGCCGCGTCTCACGCTCAGATGCGGTCCCGTTTGGGAGCATGCGGCGGGCCACGGTGAATGGCACAGATTTTTCGTTTGTCCAACACGCAAAACTCTCCAATAATTCATCCAACAGGGCATCTGCTCAGCCTGGGTACTGAGGTGGCGGTAATCGTGAGGTGTGGGGAGATATTGGAGGTTAATCTAAAGGGATTACGGTTTGTTTGTTGTTGTTGTTGGAATACACTTTTAGCGCTGACATGGGATGTTTGATGTCAGTATGAGCTCCCCCGTTTCAGATCTGGTTGCACCTCCAGCGCGCTCGCTCTCTCGCTCTCTCGCAGTCTCGACCGCCCGCAGCTCCACCGCTCCACGGCACCGGGAGGGTCGGTGGGGGCGGGGAAGCCTCCGCGCCCGCGCACCTGAAAATCCCAGCGTTGTGCTGCGCAAATTGCATTGTTCGAATGGCTGGTGTGTCTCCCAATTTTTCGTTTCTCTGGCTGGAATCTGGATGTGTGCCATTGAGAGAGCTGGTTGGCTTAAACACTTACGTCAAACTCAAAACTTAAACTTCTCGTTGAAAGTTGTATGACACTGTCAGAACTGGAAATGTGACTATCAGGGTTTGAATCTCTGCTTGAAACACGGTAACTAACCCACATCTCTATTACAAAGCCAAGAGAAACACAAAGGAGTGATCGAGGAAAAGAGCTACACCCTATAAAACGAGCACTGTAACAGTGTAGCAGCTAGTGCGCCGCAGTACTCGGGATATTTTTTACGCACGCGGATTACTTGAAAAATGATTCTGGGAACAATGTGAAAAGACCACATTGGACCATTATTGGTTGAGCTTTTTGACCCTCTTGACCATCTTTAAGCAACATAGACGGCATGACTTTGATATCGAGCAGCTTTTGTTTAATTAGTCAATTCATGTGGTGTTGCACTCCACACAAGACTCAACACTTATGATTCCGGGGAAGAACATGAGCACTCATGAGAGAGAACCTTCTTGTCATTCGCTCCGTTCTTTGCGCCATTGAGAATTGGTGCTAAGTTTTTTAGACCGAGTTGATTGTTTTAGATGATTATGTACCGGTCGAATAATAACAATAGCAGGTGATATTCTATAATGGAGACATTTGGTCAATGAAAATCAATGGGTTGCACAACCCATAACCCATGAAGTACTGAAATTACGTGTGTTCACAAATACTAGTTTCTAGCCAAAACGCAAAAAAATAAGTAAGTGTTGCACTCAGACAAACTTATTGATCAATTCAGAAAGCATCTCCCAGCTCTTGCAAAGTTGCATTAGTCTATATTCAAAGAACTTAATCACTAGGCAACATTTTGATCTCGAACACTTTCACTGATGGTGATACATTTCGTTGAGCTACAATATGTTCATTACATTGGGCTACAGCGTAATAGTGCCCGAACACAATGTAGGAGTACATGGAGCAGAGTTTAATTGCACGCTATGTAAACTAACGCTTCTTTCTAGGCCAACGATTACTCCTCCCAAGCAGAGCATTTGTGAATGAAACTCACTTCTCGGATGAAGTTCAAATTTCACCATGATAGTATGAGTCTGGCCTAGATGGTACGATATTATCGGCGGAGAGTTAGTTGGTTTTTGGGAAATATATGTCCCAATATTAATATTCATGCAAAGTCCCTCTACAGCGTAGCCGTTCACCACACTTCATTTCAACATGAGCTGAGCAGCTGGCCAGTGAAGTTAATCAAAAAAAGCAAAGATGCTTGCATATTCAGTGAAGTATATGGTTGGATAGAATATTATACTATTGGATTCTGCCGTTTGTAGGAAGTTGATTGCTAAGTTGAGGTAAATCAACATTTTCAGTAGTTGATTGTGATCAGAAAATGTCATCCGTGAAGCAAATGGTGAGTACGATCAAGATCAAACCATACGACCACAATCAACTTGTTTAATACTACACTAGTAATCAACTATCATCTGGTAAGTCACAGCATTACATTGTAACCAATATACGTAGCCATTTTAGCCATCTCTAAGGTAGGAAACCGAAAAGCAAAGTCAACCGGGTAACCTACATGACGAATAAGCAGATACTCTGCGAAATAGCCATGGTCCATTGGTTTAAATTGCTTTGCTTTGCTTGATCCGTTTCACTTTTGTGCTTTCAAACCTCGACATGAACTTGAACAAACAGAGCTACGTCATCGATCTAGAATCTCATATCTGAATGTTACTTCGTTTAGCATGCTTAGGTTTTGTTGATCTGGTGATTGTATGCCCCGAGTTTATTAGCCGATTAGTCATACGTTCTCTAACTACAAGAACACCTCCTTTGAGGATCAGGGGGAAAGCGTCATGTTAAGCTGATGTACATCATGGAACACGTTCTTTGACCGTCAGTCAACAAATATCATAAGTTATGGGGGTATGTGTAAACGGAGATCAGCATGACGAGATATGGAACTCAGTGCCCTGAGCAGAATTAAACAGAACTGTTTAATCGCGTTGAAATTCATGGTGATTTGTTTATGTCTGGAATATCAAAATCACCAAAAGATCCAGAATCCGATTTTGCTGATTTTTTGCTGATCTTTCTGACACAAAGAGCAAAAGGAAAACACTGTCATGATCTTGGCAATATGAAAGGCTAAGTAGAAACACACTACAGCTGGACCATCCAACTGTTCTCCCCGGCTTTTTCTGAAATCCAGGTTTCGCAGAAATTGATGACGAAAGGATGAGGTGATCACAGAGTTAAGGAGGAGTAATACAATGACAGTATCACGACCGAGATCTTGGATCGACGAAGCGCAACTCAGGACATAATACCTGGGTCAGCCTGGTTATTATCATTCTCTTCTCAAACAGTACACGCTCCTAGCTTTGTTTTGGTTTCAAAGAAATTAAGTAAACAAACTAACAAAAATACTAATATTCAATACTACCATTGGAGTTTTAACTTTTATATATACATAGACGAACAAAGTAAACAGTATAGGAATTACCCCGTTTTCTTAGTTATTCCCTTCTTCAATCATTTGAAAAAATTTCTTGGATCTATTGAAGGAACCAATAACAGATAGGTCCAAGACCAACTCTTCCAATTCTTGCAATGCTTCATGTAATCCTGTATTTTCCCACACTTCAACAAAGAACACATATCTCCAAGGTGAAATGACTGAAGGTCTGGTTGTTATTGTTTGTAGATTTAAATTATGTTTTTTGAAAACTTCCAAAACATCGCACAAACTTCCGAAATCATCGTTGTTTTTGATTATAAAAGTTAACAAGGTGATCTTCTTGTCTGATGTATCGGTGGTTTCAAGTTTAGGTAGTTGCTTCTTTCCCAAAACTATAAATCGTGTAGTGTTTCCTGTGAAATCTTCAATTTGTGATAAGAGTATTGGAACCCCGTGGATTTCACTGGCTGATGATGATGCAATGGCTGCGGTTGTTTCTCTTTCAAGATCGGTTGTAAGTGATTTCAAATTCTCAACAGCTTTTGAAGTGGATGAAGTATCCACCTTTGATACATTCAAGTTACTATCCAACTTATGCTCTTTCAAGAAATTGTTACACTGAGACCAAACTTGAGGATGTGAATATATGGTTTTGATCTTTGATATATCCGAAGAAAATGTGATTAGGTTGTGATGGATTGCAACAAACTGTTCTGCAATAGCATGGAATTCAGGCTCATGCTTCTGTATCTCTTCAAGGGATGAAGTTGATTGATCTAACTTGAACAACAACTTTGATTGCTTGATAAACCAATCTCTGAATAAATCATAACTCAATACAACTTGACCATTCGAGGAGTTTTCAAAAGGTATTAGTGAATAGTCACATTTATCGTCGTTGATCGCTTGGAAACAGGAACTGATGCTCGGTTGGGGTAGGTATACTATTGTGATTGAGTCATCGGTACGTGTGTATGGTTCAAACTGTTGTCTTGCCGCCTGGATTGATGATTTGATAAAACAAACTTTATCGTTAGTAATTCAGTATGTGTTTGCGTAATTTATTGCTTGACTTGTACATACTTGATGCGAATAAGTTCCTGGAGGACCCAAATATGCTACTCTGATTATGCTAGGCATTTTGGTGATCTTATGTTTTCTCTCAGAAGCTATAATGCAATAGCTTAGGTTACTTTGGTTGATGAGTGATCTTGATAATTCATTCTGAAATACATTGATTACTGGAAAGTCACAAAAATTTATTCGCTTGCTCGCCACGTGAGTCACGTGCACCTCTTGGATGGCACACCCTTAGGTATTGGGAACTAGGAATCTAATCTAATATCTAATTGATGATCTATATACATATCTAAATACACAAGCTGATGAAAAACATTGAATACACGACATCCAACCGGAATGATCAGTTTTCTAAGCTTTGGGACAACTCGATACACTCGTCCATACTGAAACTTTCAGAACCATCGTTGAAACTTCTTAATAACTTCAAACGTCTCTGTGCCATTGGTGTTGAATCAGTCAAACAACCGTAAAATCTTTGTAAGTTTAACAACAATAATTGTGCTTCGTGCAATTCAATTGGAGCATCACTTTCCACTTGACCGTTCATCAAAACAACGTTCTTTTCAAATAGTAATTCCGAATGGAATGCGATTGTTGTATGTGGTCTAGCATACTCTTTATGTAATTTATATTCTGCCAATGAAGTGATCAAAGCATGAACTGTATCTTTACCGACAAAATTCCATTGGACGAAATGGATCTCCATTGGAGGTTTGGACTTATCACCTGCCAGTTCGAAATCCAATTCTGCATTTTCCTTAGGTAATGGCAACACGAAAGTTGGATTCAATCTTGCGTATTTGTATAATCTTGCATAACTTTCACCAGGGACAATTGCAATCAACGAATTTTCCTTGCTTTGGAATCTGGCTTTCCATATGAAATCAAGTTCCACTGGTCCTAAGTCTTTCAGTTTGTCCAACTTCACGTATGAGTCAAGAGTCTTGTATGGTTCCACAGGCTTTGATGGATCAACTGGGCCTCTTTCTTCAGCTGATATTTTCTTTCTGTTGAAACTATCTTGGAATTTTTGACCAGCTTCGTAATTTTCTAGTTCTGCTAATGGATCAACAGTGTTTAATTCTTTCTTGGTGGTTTCAATGTGTTCTTTATATTTTTCTTTCAATTCTTCAGGAGTGGAAATACCTTCTTTCTTGGCCTTTGCTTCTAGTTTCTCTTTGTATCTATTCAAAACTTCCTTTTCCAATGATGCTTTGGATTGGATCCATCTGACATTCACCACCGATGCGTGTCTCTTTGTGTTCAACACAGCTCCTTGTGAAATTTGTTTGAGAACATTTCCGGCGACTGATCTATATGGCAACATGACTACCAGTGTATGTATAGGGGTATGTATCTACAACGATGTTGTTGGTAAAGTATGTAATATTTAGTTGAATATAAAAATGTAAATTAAATACGTTCGTTACTCGATCATATAAACGGGTTCTTTTTTTTCACTTTCAGCTCGCTCACTCAAATGAAAATTATAAAAATGCAAAATTCCGAATTTTTTTGATTGGGCCTACTCAAATGTCAATTGGTTTTAAGAACGGAGAGACTTCAAACTCAGAGCCAGTTTTACTTTTCAAATCATCCAAAGTAGTATCCTTATCGATTTCAATCAATGTCAATCCTTTCTCCGGGTCAACATCAAAAACAGCCAGTTCTGTGATTATTCTACTGACACATTTAGGACCGGTCAAAGGAAACGAGCATTCATCCATGATCTTGACATTACCCTTTTTATCATTATGTTCCATAAGAACCACAACTCTGGTTTTGTCTGGATTGGAAACCAAGTCCATTGCACCACCCATACCTTTGATTCTACCAGGTAAACCCCAATTTGCCAAATCACCGTATTTTGAAACTTGCAATCCACCAAGCATTGTTAATTCGATACGGCCTGATCTAATCATTGCGAATGATTCTTCTGATCCGAATAATGATGCACCAAGGTTCAAAGTAACTGTTTCTTTACCAGCATTGATCAGATCTGCATCTTCTTCACCTGATTTTGGATATTTACCAAATCTTAATAGACCGTTTTCACTTTGGAATTCAATGTCAAAGTCACTTGGTAGATATTTGGCTGCCAAAGTTGGCATACCGATACCCAAGTTACAACACATACCTTCATGGAATTCTTGTGATGCTCTTTTCACGATCTTGTATCTTTTCAATTTTTGGGAATCCAATTTGGAAACGTCAACGTTTGTAGAATCTGTGCCATCATCCAAAGTTAAGATTTCGATATCTTTTGGAGAGTTTGATTGGACAACTTTTGAGACGTAGACGCCTGGTAGATGAACATCTTCAGGCTTGATTGAGCCAGCTTCCACGATTTCTTCAGCTTCCACAATTGTTTGTTTTGCTGCTCTTCCAAAGATACTATTGAAATTTCTAGCAGCACCACGAAACCAACAGTTACCCAAAGTGTCAACTTTATGGGCTTTAATGAAGGCAACATCACCTGGAATTGCCTCTTCTAGCAAATATTTCTTGCCGTTGAAAACCCTTGATTCTCTTGGTTTTGTATATTTCAAAACACCACCATTGGAATCGTATCTAACTGGCAACTTACCTTCTTCTAACCACGTTCCAACACCAGTTGCAGTGTAAAAAGCAGGAACACCTGCAGCTGCAGCTCTAGTTCTTTCAGCAAGATTACCTTGAGGACACAACTCCAAGTCAATCTTACCTTCCAAATACAACCTATTGAAAGTTTTATTGTTTCCCAAATAAGAAGAAAACATCTTGACGATTTGACCAGAATTGAGCAAGACTGTTAGACCACGATCGTCAATACCTGCGTTGTTTGAAACAGCGGTGATGTTTCTAACTTCTGGTTTTTTCAAAAGGCCAAAGATTAGGTCTTCAGGTAGTCCACATAGTCCGAATCCACCTGATAGTAAGGTGAAGTTTGAAGATGGGATGTCTTTTAAGGCTTCATCTATCGATGCGACAACTTTGGAAGGGGATGTTGAAGTGTAACGGGTGAATGATTTTATGAATGTGATCAAGTGTGGGTTTGATATACGAGTGTGGGTATTCAACATCTTGGATCAATGTGGGGTTTTTTGAGTAACTTTCAGGATGAATTAAAAAAATGCACTTTTTGAACTTTTCCAAGGTGGTCAGGTCAACTTGAAACTTGACACTTATATATATACTATTTGAGAATCAGTTCATGAATGAAGAGTTTCAGGCAGCATGCTTCCGAGTACATTTGGGTATATGGGATGAGGGATAAATACCCATTAAAAGGTGAGTTTGGAGAAGGTATCCAGTGTGTTGGGGTCAGTTGAAGATGAAAAACATGCCGTCGGATCTGTGTCACATTTAGCCCCCATCTTGTGCCAATATGCGGGCACAAATCCGATAACTAGCAAGACACGGAGGATAAGCCTCGAATGTGGCGCAGGGTAGGAATACAGACAACCAGCCCACTGACACGAATCCGAAGAGAAAAAGAGAACCCATTGCCAAAGAGAAGAAGAAAGAGCAGCTCTCTCCTGCACACCCGTCCACCAGTTAATATAGCGCAGGGCATGTGAGTGTGATTACCCCACAAAATATCGTCTCCCCGCTTTTCTCATTTCGCTGCCCGGTGGCTGCCCGGTGCGGACTTGGAAGGCAGCCTGTCTTTCTGAATGACCCCTTTTGCTTTTTGGAATTTGTGCTACTGAAACTACGAAATTTTGTCACTTGAGTTGCTCTGTTAACAATGGTGGATCATTGGATCACTGGATCACTGGTATACTTTACATAGACACTCAGTGTTCTTTGCATATCAACAGAAAGATTGGTTCAGACTCAGGTCGCAATACACTTGATTCACTCTGAACCCTTTCACCCTTACTCTTTACTCCATCGTGCTCAGTCTTGCCCAACATACTCATTGTTAACTGCATGTACCCTCTTTGATCTCAAAGATGAATCCGGATACATCCCACACAACACCAACTGCATCGCATCTGTTACCCTCCACGCCTTTCAATCCAACCTCAGTCACATCATCACTCATAAATAGAAGAAGAAATAGAATAGTTCCTCCTGAATTGAGAAAGAAAGTTGCTCAGGCTTGTGATATCTGTAGAAAGAGGAAAACCAAATGTGTCAATAAGTATGGTCATAATTCAGGCAAACCATGCCAATTTTGTGAACAACGGTCAAAAATATGTGAATATACATCCATTGATAGACGAAGTTTGAAACCACTGAAAAAGAAAAACCTAAACAATAATAATGATAATGAAAACGATGAGAATCATCATCATCACCAGAATACCAATAGAGTAAACGATACACGTCTTCGAAAAGACTCATTGACGTCAAAGCATATACAAGTTTCAAATTCAATTGATAATGTAGTTGAAAATGGCGTCCCTTCATCCAGAGACTATTCTTCCTCAAGTACCGCTTCAACTTGTATGGTTTCGTCACCTAGATCAACTCCATATATCCGCTTGAGTATTCAACAACTATTGACTCTTCCAAAACAAATGGATGAAATCTCAAACTATAGCGAGGAGGATAATGAAATGGCTGATGATAGTGATACCGATGATGAATCTCGTCAAATTAATGATACTGCAAACACCACTAATGATCAGGATAATCATAATGAAAACAATACCCTTAATGATGATGATGATGACAATAAAAAAGATGACAACCAGGATAGAACCTTAATAACAGTTGATGAACTGAGTAATGATAGCAAACCTAAAAGAGTCATTACAGAAAAGAATGGACACTTCAATGACGTGGAAATGGTGGATCACAACGACAATGTCAGCGTAAGCGACGGTGATAGTGATAATGCCATTCAAATGAACAATCTCGAGCTTCAAACCAACAAACAACAAGAACTTGCATCTGATTCAGGAAGAAAGAAATCAAAATCACCAGAAAATAGAAAACCAAACCATCATCATTCTCCAGGTAATAAAGTTTTGTCAAATGGAAATGATGGTAAAAATACAAGATTATTATGGGACAAATCAGGTAATCTTCGATATCTTGGTGAAAGTTCATCGTTATCGTATCTTGCACAAGCCAGAAAATTGTTCAGCGTGATGGATTTCACCAAAGATTCCAAATTCACCAAAGATCCAAAAAGATTCACCATCAACGACGCACCAGGTTTCAGATCAACAACTAGTCCTACACAACTACCACCCAAAAACTATTCAATTTACCTCATCAAATTGTTTAAAGAGAATATCAATGATCTCTGCTATATTTTTGATATGGATGTTTTTGAAAATCTGACACTTGGTGCAGTTTACGATGATCCTTTTAGAGCCCCTGGTTATAAACTTTGTTTATTGTATTTGGTTCTTGCCATTGGATCAATCTATGCGAAAGTGTTACCTCCATCTCCTTCATCAACTTATGTTCCTGAATCATACCTTTATAATAAGGTTGAACCATCGATTTTTTTCGATAGTGCAATCAATTTGCAAAATTCAATCGAAGATGATGGTAACTTGTGGTGTGTCCAGGCCTATCTTTTAATTTCCCTTTTTTATCAAAGTGCAAACAAGAGAAATACATCTTGGATTAATTTAGGTACTGCGATACGATATGCACAGGCTTTGGGGTTGAATCGAAAATATGTCAATGAAAGTTTTACTGATTCAAATTACATGTTGCATAGAAGAAAATTATGGAGATCTTTGTATCAGCGGGATAGAATCGCATCTTTGCAACTTGGAAGACCATTAACCATTAATGAAGCAGATTGGGATGATACAGAATGGTTGGAAGATTTGAATGAGGATACAGAAGATATCAATGAGTTATCTAAAAAAGCATTGTGCAAATTATTATTCTTGGGCTCCAAAATCTATACAAAGACATATCAATCTCCAAATATCAGTACCAATACTGCTAGAAACCTCATCTTGCAGATGAAAAAATGGTCAGCTAGTCTTCCTGATAGCTTGGGAGTTGACAAGACAATGCATATTGATATGGAGAAAAATTACACTGCAAACCATCCATTGTTATTGTTGCATATCATACTATTGTATTCTGTATCTTTGCTTTGTCGTCCGTTTTTCCATTTTTTCATTGCAAAGATGGTTAAAGATGGTGATGGAATGAACAACGATAACAAAGGTAAATCAAATGTTGCTAAAAATGATATGAAATTAGTTGGGACTTTATTTGAAAGCTGTATCAAATCATCTTTATTTATGGTTAAATTAGTTGAATATTTCTTTCTTTATAAGATTCACCCTTTGAAACCATATGTCTTGATCAGCTCGATATTCCATTCTGGGTTGATTATTGGGATGTATTTGTTTTGTTTGTCGATTCGACCAAATAACAAGTTCTTCAAGAATAATTACAAATTGAACAAGTCTGCATTCGAGATGATGATATCAACTATCAAGATCTTGTCAACTTATGGAACCTTTGATATGGCTAGCCATAGATATGCGGAAATTTTGACGGAGATGTTTGAGCCGTTATATGATGCTTTGAATGATTTGGAAATGGTTGCTAAGTTCCAACAGGATGCAGAAGAAGAAGAAGAAGAAGAAGAGGAGGAGGATGAAGTTGAAGTTGATGGGGAGGATCTAGGTGGTGAGTTTTTGGGTAGACGTGATGATGGTATTGCGATGTATAGACATGGTCATGATGCTACCAAGAAGTTGCATTCCCATACAACCAAGGTTGATCATCATATGAGCAACAATAATAATAACAATGATATCAATTATCTGAACGGAACGGATGTCAATGGTAATCAACGAGATTCATTCAACCATCTTGAATTCAAATTTGGCTCGTTATCGTATAACACATCATTGGTGAATTCACCTAAAGACACGAATAATGCTGAAAGACAGCCACCAGCGACTGTAAACAGTCCACCACCGTTTGACCCATTCAACGACCTAAAGAGATTTGAAAACTGGTTATATTTGACAGTGAATGGACCAAACTCTAATGTGTCTAATGTGTCTGGCATGCCGTTGCCTGAACAAGGTGACACTTCAACTTTGTCAACTGCTGGGTCGTTGTTCACATCCGATTTGAACAGCAATGAATACGTTCCACCTTTCAAAGAATCAAATCTTAGAAGTTCAACGAGCAGGAAAGTTTCAACCGTTAGTAAATATTCATCGTTGTCGTCGATGCCGCGTGATCGACAAACGGAGACGGATACCGATGTTGATGATGCTGATGCCGATGCTGATTCAGAGACCAATTTGAACAGGATTCAACCGAGTACGTCATTGGATGGTGGTGGTGTTGGTGGTGGGATCACTGGAATAGGTGATACTAAGGATGGGTTTGCAGGTTCGGGTGGCGGTAATGCTCCGTTCGGTATTGATTTGTTGAATGATTTCTTATACAATAGTGAGGATGGTGGGATTATATTTGATAATGTGTTTTAAGTTGTTTGGTTTACGTTTAGGTTTGATTATATATGTGTATTTAACTTTTCTAGTTTTGTGGGATTATTATTAAGGGTCTTTATGACCTCAATTGACATTTTATCGAAAATGAAAGTAGGTGAAGACCACTCAGGCGTTCTTCTATCAGAGAATACAAGTAATAAGGCCTGTGACTTATGGAGGAGTAGATAGAGAAACGTTGTAGATTTTTAGCGGAGTGGTGAGTTTATGAAGCTTGAGAAGATACATGGTGTAGTATGACTACATGCATTCGATGTTGATACTGGTAACACTCTATATCACCATGCTTCAAGCCAAATTCGATAGAAGAAGGAAGCGTGTGGCACAGCAGCAGATTTGGTTGCCCGATGGGGCGGTGCGTGAACAAAGACGTTTTCTGATTTTGTTTTCAGAACTCGATTACCACTTTGCAGAAAACCACGAGCTTGTGAACGGGAATTCAAACTTTCATGTTTGAAATTGATATTGATTACCATTAGAAACTCAAACTGATTCATCACTTGGATCTCTGTGTTGGTTTTTTTCAAATTAGCTTCAGATCAAGTTTCCCCCTCCCCCTTTGCTCCCCTTTTTTTTTCTTTGCTTGAGATCGGACATACTATAGTTGAAACAAACAGACAATCCTACATATTGACTCCTGCTTTTTTTCAGTTTGTTTCTATTGCTTGATATTCGGTATATTGATCCCGTTTGGTTACATACATTTAAAATAGTTCTTTGAGGATATACCATATGGCAATTGGTACAGGTGCCTCGATAACC
Source organism: Ambrosiozyma llanquihuensis (assembly GCA_030568425.1). Classification (NCBI taxonomy): domain Eukaryota; kingdom Fungi; phylum Ascomycota; class Pichiomycetes; order Pichiales; family Pichiaceae; genus Ambrosiozyma; species Ambrosiozyma llanquihuensis. Next base: position 99,599 of record JAJMFV010000277.1, on the reverse strand, counting down.
GCCACAAACCCAAATGCGCTCCCTTTGGTAACCATTACCATCACCGGTACATCGATATCATCACCAACTTCAACAACCGACTCAACTCCCAGCTTAGATACGAATGGTAATTTCAATCTGTTAAATGTTAGGATACCTTCTAAAGAGTTGAAAAACCCGTTTTTAATTGAAGAGAAGTATAAACAGGGTACTTTTTATATCATAGTTTTGCCCATACTTGGATCATTTTTGATTATTTATCTATTGATCGCGTTGTATTCAAGATGGAGTTCTATTAAAAATGCAAAAAGTGCCAATACGAATGAGTTTGAATTCTTGTACAATTATGAAAAGAAGCTGAATGGTGATCATGTTAGAATCCAAGGAGTTGGTAGTTGTCAGACACCATACGGTTACCAGGAGTCATGCAATGGATCAAACAATAATCTTTGGTTCGATAAGAGGCGGTTCCTGAAGTCGTTCCCTCTGGTATGCAACTTGGATTCAAATCCTACATCTAGTGTGAGCCTACCCAGCTTATCAAAGAAACAGTCAACAAATGATTCGAATCCGTGGAAGTATCCGCTTAGAACATCCGGTGAGATACAGGACAAGGACCCTAGTATATATCATAGAGTTTATCAGACCGAGGACAAACTACCTTACAGCCCTCAGAATAACAACTCACAGGTTGTTTTGAAGTTGAACAAGCATAATGAATATATACCAGTTGATCAAAATGGAGCCGTTGTGCTACCTGAACCAAGCAAGGCAAAGATTCAAAAACTCACAAACAAGCCAATATTACATACCCAACTTTTGAAAAAGACACCAACAAGCTTGATTTTGGATGAGTTCATAAATACTGGTGAGCTACCACAACAAGTCACACATAATTGCCTCTCAAACAGAATACTCGAACAACAATATCATTCTATATACAGATCCCATAATGCTTCATATGCTTCGATTACAAGCAAGAGTAATCAAACTATTGGTTTCAACAGTTCGATTTTAGCCAGTCCTGAAATGGGATACAATGGTACGTATTGTTCGAATGATACGCTCAGTCCATCAGATCATCAAACCATATAACATTCGGTGTTGAAATGTTCTGGGATTCCATGTTTGTATGATATTTTGTTGGCTGTCTTTATTTGTTCTGGGTTGTTGGAAGGTTAGGTTGGCTATCTCATTGGATCTTTTTATATATAATAATATTACATTTTGTCTATAAAGATATTACAACATATTTCAAAAAAAAATAAACAACATTGTTTTAGAAGGAATTGAGAAGTGAGATGGAAGGATGTAATGGATAGTAAGACAAAGGATAAAAAAGAAGATGAAGTAGAGAAGAAATTATAAAACATACAACAATTAAAAAAAGGAGAGAAATGAGAAAAGAGAAAAGGGAAAAGATAAATGATATTGTAAAATTATTAATCAAAAACACTATGTTTTTTTTCATGAACAAAAAGAAGAAAGAAAAACATAAAGTAACAAGGACAAAAAGTATGGGTTGATTAGAATTGAAGACAAAAATGGAAGATCTGAAATAAGGGGATAAGATAAAAAGACCAAAAACTGAAAGTTGGTGTCGTTTTTTGTTTTGATAAGTTTTTTGATGAAAATACAATAAAAAATTATTTATATTTACATGATGATACAACCACCTTTATCATCGTCTGAATGGTCACCATGTGTAGTATTTCCATTACCACCAGATTGATTAGATTGACCTTTTGGTTTAGCAGTCAATGCCAATCTTGCAGCTTCTGTGAAAACTTCATTAACGCCTCTGTTTTTCATTGCTGAACATTCCAAATATCTCAAAGCGCCAATTTCTTTAGCAACTTTGACACCTTCTTCATAAGTGACAATTCTTTTCAATTGACCATTGTTAGTGAACACTGTTGAACCATTTACGAGTTGGGATTGTTGTTGTTGAGAACCATTGGATTGTATTTGTTGTGAATTTGATTGGGATTGTGTGTTTTGAGAGTTAGATTGATCATTCGGCGTGTCGTTGTCATCCGATTGTCTCAAGTCTGCCTTCAATGCAACAAGAATCAATTTGACACCGTCACAATGTTCCAGAATCTCACCAACCCATTTATTTTTGACATTTTCCAATGAATCAATGGAATCGATTGAAAAACATAGTATTATACAATGGGTGTCTGAATAAGATAATGATCTCAATCTGTCGAATTCTTCTTGACCAGCTGTATCCCATAAAGACAATTGTAGTTGTTGACCATCTATGAAGATGTCATGGATGTAGTTTTCAAAAACAGTTGGTTCATAAACTTGAGGAAAGTATCCCCTCGTGAACACGTTCAACAGAGAGGTTTTACCACAAGCACCATCACCTAAAATGACGATTTTTCTTTGAACTGGTTGAATTAGATAAGGGAGCTGTTAGTAACAAGTTTAAGAAATTAAATGGGCAAAGTTGTGGTAGAGAGGGAGATAAAAGGCACAACTGTGATGTAACATACCAGTCTTAGGGGCGGATCCACATAAAGGCATTGTAAGTTGATATGTATATGATGGTTATTCTATTGTAGATTGGTGAGTTGGAACTTCGTTTGATCTATTCCGTCAACAGTACAGTTTCAGATTGATGATACGATGAGCAGTTTCAGGGATCAAGAAGGTGTGTGGACCAGAGGGGGAACGTGTTCTGGTGCTGAAGAGTTGCTGGTGTTGTGTTCTGTGTTGTGTTTTTTCTGTTGATAAACAACACCAAAAACCGGCAGTCGCACCCACAAAACACCCCTGCACCACCGCACTCCACCGCAACTCTCGCAGCTCCTTTTCTTCTGTGTTTATTCAACTTTGACACTTTGGGCACCTGCTGCTGGTTGGCTGGTTGGCTGGTTGGGAGCAGCTCCGACACATCACACCACATCACATAACCATGGCCAGAAAGGATATCGACGACAACCCTCTATTTAAAGCATTGAATGCGGGCTCATTGCCGAAAAAGCCAGCTGCATCCAAAAAGCAAAAGCAAAATGAAAGTAGTAATCCATTGGCAAAAGCATTGGGGCTCATTTCCAGGGATATTTCTGGTAGATCACAAGACAAACATAACAATGGTATATCGAAGCCAAGCTTGAAACCAAAGAGAGCAAGCCCTAACTTGGCTTCATCTTCACGTCCTGTTCCATACCCACGCAGAGGTACACTTGCGCACCAACTTCCACAAAACCCCACCAGGAGAGGTGCCCGTGTTGCTGCTCGTTCAAGTCCACCACTAGATGATAATCACCGTTCGTCGAATAGAGGTGCTTCTGATAAGAGAGGAAGAAGCTCACCATCATCCAAATCTTCTTTCAAAGGAGCATCATTTACTATTACCCCATCAGGATCGATAAATTTCGCTTCTGCAGCTAGGGACAATACCAAACCTCACAATAACAAGAAAACTACCAGATCGGAGCACTCGATAACCAGAATCTCAAATAAAAAACCTCCAATCACCATGATAAAATCGGACTCCATGTCACCTTTATCATCTGTATCATCAGCATCATCTTTTTCAACAAGATCATCCGCCAAACCTACTATTCATATTTTAAGAATCTCCAACTTGACGCCACAGGTCACCAAGCATGATATCATGAACATCATGGCCCAGTATGGAACGATATTGACTGTGCTGTTGAAAACAGGTCATAACTCATCGACGGCAGAGTTGATCTACTTGCAAGAGTCAGCACTGGTGAAGGCCAGAAACGATCTTCATGGACGTAAGGCAGATGGAAGAATATTGAAATTGGAAGTGGACTCCCGTTCCGGTCTTATAACCAAGCATTCTGAATGGTTGCAGCTTTTGAAAGATATTGAGCTGTCCAGAGACGCCGAGTTGGCAAGCCTTGCTGCTGAGGAGGCCAAACACAGAGCAGAACTTGCTAGAGAGAGGGCAGAGAACATCTACGAAAGGATGAGAGGATACTGAAATCACATGCATCCATATATGGCTAACTTTCGTGTATATTTTAATCGTATAAATAGGAGTAATCAAGTATCAACCGGTTTATCGTACAAAACTGCCTGTCAATTTGCACGCGCGTGCCACCAACACCAGCCAGTTCGTGTTTCGCGCACGACCATTTTCAGCGAGATTTTTTTCCAACACTGAGAAAGAGAAAGAGAAAGAGACAAGTGACGAGACAAGAATTTAGGTTGGGGTATCATTGGGATTAAGCTAACGACAGCCAGTCAACCATATCCATTGATTTACAATCATCATGTTATCCATAACACAGTTGATATCCAAGCTGCGTATATCGCCGGTCCAGAGAAGATCCGTCACGTTGATGGCATCTTTGCAACCTGCACCAAACTCGCAATCGAATCAAAAGAGACTAGGTAGAGGTCCAGCTTCTGGAAAAGGTAAGACTTCAGGTCGTGGTCAAAAAGGTCAGAAGGCTAGAGGATCGGTTCCAAACTGGTTCGAAGGTGGTCAAACTCCAATTTACAAATTACATCCAAAGAGAGGTTTCACAAGAACCATGAAATTGGATCTATGTGAGGTTCCATTGAACAAGATCCAATTTTGGATCGAGAGTGGAAGATTGGTGTTGGAAGAAGGTGAGGTTTTAACTATGAAGAAGATGAAAGATGTTGGATTGATCACCGGTAACCTTGGTGATGGTGTTAAGATATTGGCCAATAATAGTAGCTGTCCTTTATCTAACGAATTCAACTTGAAAGGTTTGAAAATCGAGGCTACAAATGCGTCATTAAAGGCAATTGAATTGTTAGAGTCACACAACGGTACATTCTCAGCACAATATTATTCACCATCATTGGGTTTCAGAGCACATCATTCTCCAAACTGGTTCATATCAAATAGAGGTTACTTACCATTACAAGCGAAGCCAATTTCCAGAAGAGATATTGAATTGTATTCGAACCCTGATAAGAGAGGTTATTTGGTTGGATCAGAGTACGTTTCCCAGATTACAACTTTTGAAAACAGAGGTAAATTGAACGGTGCTAGAGCAGTTAAGAAGACTGCATTGGCAGGAGAGTTGGAAAAATTGCAGGAATTGGATGAAAGTAAGAAGAATCATGGTATTGCTGGTTTCACAGATAGTAAGATTTTGAAATTCTCAGACTTGAAATTGTGAATGTGAATGTGAATGTGAATGTGAAAACACAGACATATAACACACACAATAGGGGGAGATAGAGAAGTATACTTGTATTGTTCAATCGTTTTCAAAATTACAGAAGGAAATGGAAACTTTGGATAATTTGCGTCAAGTTCACTACATCTTGTACATATATATAGATGTATATTATTGTTAATAATATATATCAAAACTTCATTTTATCATAAAATAACCACATAACTACATCGACTTACAACTGTGAGAGGAGATCAGCGTTAACACGCAATTGTAAAAATAGCAACTGGTAGGACCACTCTTCACGAAACCACGTAAACCCACACAGTAATAAACGAAACAATCATTTCCAAAGATATATGCACATCTCGATCATAAACCACAAATGCTGAATACAACACCGGGAAGTAAATATACGCAAGCTTAACAACTAAAGACACACAAATTGGTCAATCATAAAAAGCATCATGTATGCCCAGGGGGGACAAAATACACACGAATCACCAACCTCTAGTATGATAATCATCATCATCAGACAAATCATCAACCATTGGATCCTGAACCCTATGCTCATCAATAACGATCTCATCTGCAAACGTCTGCTCAATCCCATCGTAATCTTCAACATCACTGCCACTTTCAACTTTTGAAATCATCCTAGATTTGACTTTGCCCGAGATGGTGTAGTTATCATTCGTACTCTCATTGAGTTTGTGGATACTGTCATTTTTCAAGATCTTGTTGCCATTACTGGCTCTATCATTCTCGTAATCATTAACCTTGTTGGAGTTGTATTTGTAGTTGGATTTGGACTTGGAGTTGTAGTTGGTGTTGAACTTGGATTTGGAATTGGAATTAGGGTTGGAATTGGAATTGGAGTTGGATTTGAAATTGGAGGTATTGCCATCTGACGTCACATTTGGTGTGTTTCGCTGTTGTCGTTGCAGTTCCAAAGGCAGCATTTTCAACTTGTTACCCATTATTCCATCCGCTATGAAATTCGTCTGTTTTAAAGGCTCATCATCCTGACGATTCAACCTTGGCTTATCGTTGTTGTTGTTGATGTTGTTGTTGATAGCGTTAAATGCTTCATTTTGCAAGTTTGTTCTTGATGCACTTGTTCGATACACTAATTTGTTCTCATTGTTGATCGAGTCCATCAATTTCGAAGGGATTTCCTTGTTTAGCATCTCCAATCTGTTTTGAATGTCACTGTTTGCACTATTCAAGTTGAATTTGGAATGACTGTTTGAGTTCATGTGTGAGTTTTTAACGGTTTCAGGTGAGACAGGTTGGGATTGTAAGAATGATGATCTTCTTGAAGTATGGTTCGAGCCAGGTATATCGATTGATGAAGTTGTGGTTTTGATACTGGATGAATAAACTTCGTTGTCGTCATCACCGCCATCACCACCGTCATCATCATCATTGGACTTCTTGATCCGTTCTCCCTTTTTGATCTTGATACCTTCCTTCATCTTGAGCGACATCGGTTTACCTTGCACAACATGTGATTTCGTAGACACCGTTGTCGCTGTCGTTGTTGTTGTCGCTGACGTTGTTGTTGTCGTTGTCGTTGCTGATGGTCTTCTTTCTTCTGAGGATTCTTTAGAATCTTCGGATAACGAGGGCAATCTCTTTGATTTTGGCAGAGAATCTCTATTGTATGGTCTTCCTCTAGCCTGCTGCTGTTGTAAATGCTGTTGCTGTAGTTGAGAGTTATGAAGATTCACCGTAGGCAAGAACATATGTGTTGACAAGGCAGTAGTTAACAAGGTTGCAGCGGTGGCTGGTGCGTTGGATTGATGATACTTATCATAATGTCCATTGAACTCTTGCTGTTGATAGTTGTTTGGTCTTCTGTTGTTGGCAAAGAACGAGGTCAGAGACAAGGCTGATTTAGAGACAAAATTAGACATGCTGTTGGAATTTGTTCTTTGCAGGGAAGGTGGAGGTGGAGGTGCAGGCTGTTGTGATGGTGCTTGTCCTTGTTGTTGCTGTTGTTGATGTTGATGATGACTATGCGATGTTACCGTTGATGCTGTTGTTGATGAGGCAGAGAAAGTCAATTGTTGATCTGAAGAAGACTGCGACTTTAACAGTGGTCTGGATCTGACTGGAGGAGATGCAAAAGTGCCCACTGTAGTCGTTGACAACGATGGTTTTGAATTATTCAACGAGCTTATTTCCAGAGTATCGGAATTATGATGAACATTGGCCAAACTTGATCCTGGCGAATACGTAATCTTAGGACTCTTGATACTATTTGATGAGGATCTGAAACTATGTTTAGCAGGTGGAGGAACTATTGACGGAGGCGAAGGAGAATCAGTTGAATTGGAGTTATTCATCTTATCCAAAAATAAACCACTCAATAGAGATCTCTTAACAGTGGGTTTAGAATCATTGTTTGAGTAATCGTTCAATTTTTGGAAATTCAATTTCTCCTCTTCTTCATCATCATCATCTTCAGAATCATTCGATAACGATGACCAATCTGAATCATCTGAAAACTCATCTTCATCGGATGAAAAGACAACTTTCTGTTCACTTGAAGCAGTATGTTTCGAAGGTCCGAACAATGATGCTTGTGATGCAGATTTCATTGACATTGGCTTGGCCTTGTCTTCATGTGTATCTGTATATACGCTTAATCTGTCAAGATTTTCTTCACGTTTCTGTTGTAGTTGTAGTTGTTGTTGTTGTAACTGCTGCTGCTGTTGTTGCTGTTGTTGTTGCTGTCTGTGAGGCTGTTGAAAGAGACTATTGATAACAGGTTGATGGGTTCCAAACAGGTTGGTGATATTACTGCTCTGCGACTTATAATTTTGTTTCACTGGTGTGTCAACTTCTTTGTTAGTTGAAGTTAAAGTTATCACCGTATTTGAATTACTCTTCTCGTGGTCGTTATTCAATTTCATATCAATTTGATCATCATTTGGGTTCATCAATGGAGATTTCACGCGAGTGGTAGAAGATGAATTATGGTTATTATTGTTCTTATGATGATGGTTATGGTGGTGATGCTGATGATGCTGATGATGATTGTGATTATTATTCGTCGTGGTATGATAATTATCATTTGTATTGGCACTATCATTAGAGTCTAAAGAAGGTGAGTCTATAAAGAACATCCGTTTTGGATTCTGCATGATGGGTGGACTATTAATATTTGGTGAGTTAGAAGACGATGGCTCTAGATGTTTCTTTTTGAGTTGCTGCAATTCCTTATGGTGATTTTCCAAGTTCCTCACTGTTAAATGTGCCTTTCTAGATTTTGAACGATGATGATCATCATCTCGAAGGTTTTGATCATCATCTTCAGTGTCACTTGTTGAGGATAGTTCAGTGGTGATTTCTTTTGTTTCTCTTTGAACTTGCACTATTGATTTCGACCTGAGAAGTGGTGCCATTGTTTTAATATTGCTATCAGAGGCATTGTTGTTAATGTTCTTATTATTGCTGTTGTTGTCGGTTACTATTGATGAAGAAGAATGTTTTTGAGATAGGTTGTGAGAAGAGACTCTTTGTTTTTGTAGTAGTTGATGTTGTTGTTGAAGTTTCTTTTGAGAAGGAATCACAATCTTTGAATTTGGGTCATTAGTGGAGATTTTCAAAAGAGATGAAAAATCGGAATCATCGAAATCATGATTCAAGAGTAAGTTTCTATTAACCAACCTCCAACTTATATTTTCCAATCTCTTACCATCAAACACAAATTGTGAAGTTTTTGTAAGAGTTGTACATAATGCCAAGATGTTGTGGATGTCAAACGAAGTTGGATATGATTGTTGTAACAGTTGCAAAGTTGAATTTGATAGTTCTAGAAAAGGGGGTGATTTTTTGGGGTTATCTAGATACGACATGACATTGATCTTTGATTATTTTGTTTGGATGATGAAGGCAAGATGTAAGTGTAGTTGAGTAAGGAAGAATCAGATGTATTTTGTGTATATGTTTATGTAACTAAATCTATTATATTTTGTAAGTCATCTAAAGGATGCGGAATATATAGATTTGGAAATAGATGATTATGATTATGATGAAGATGAATGATGAGTATCTAGTTGTTAGAACCAAGTTGTGAATACTGCTTATTTTTTGAATGGAACAATAAGTATATAGCTGTTAGAGAGTATGACCAAAGTTGACAAGTTTTAGGAATGTGTCAATTATCAAAAAGGGGCCAGTAGTAAGATTTCTGTAACCAATGTATGGTGAGTATGCGAAGTGTGAATTGTGAAGAGAGTCTGTTGAAACTTTCACTGTGTGTGGATGTATGGGGTTTCTTGGTCTGTTTGCAAGTGAAGTGGAGTATGCCAAGGGTGGTAGGTAGCCAGGTAGTTGTCAAGTTTGGGAAGATGAATAACAAGATGCCAGAAGCCAGGATAACTAGCCAATCTAATCGACTCCAGCACCAAATCCGATACACTGAGCACAAAATGAAAATCTGAGAACCAGCGGAGAGAAAAGAAAGCGAGTGACTTTCTGCGCCCGCAACTTGGTCCGCCACCCGCGTTTCCACGCAGAACGTGACCTTCTCCCGATCCACAGACACACTGAGACTGAGCGATAAGATACACCGACTGAACTGCTGCAATCTAACATGAGATAACATATATATTATATAACATAACATCACCTCCTGTCTACTTCAGCTTGTTGGTGCTGGTGATGGTGCTACCAGGGCATGGCTCAGTCTTCTCGGAAATAAGAAGCCTGAGTTTACCCTGTTGATTCGATACATATAACTTGATCTAGTTTATTTTTTACAATCTAAATTGAAATCACTTATACACACATTTGATGTTATATAACAGGAAACCTTAGATTTGGTTGTTCACACTAGTTTAGTTAACAATGCATTCAAATCATAGTCAACATTCTCCACACCTTGGTTATCTTGATCTTGATCTTGGTCGATTCTGACACGCTTGCTCTCTGTACTTTGCTCTTCCAGTACACGTTTTGCTCTCCTTATGTGTTCATCTTCCTCTTGATCTTCTTCTTGATCTTCATTAATATAAGCAGGAATCTCATCGTCATCATCTTCTTCCTCATCCTCTGCAGTCTTGATATATGTAGGCATAGCATCATCGTCATCGTCATCGTCATCGTCGTTACCATTAGCTTCAAACACAGGGCTAACTTCTTCTTCTTCTTCCACTTCAATTACCTGTTTTTCAATATCTTTCTTGAACTCGTATATATCTATGGCATTTGTTTCAATTTGCTCTAACCTATTTAACTCTTCAACTATCAACCTTCTACGTTTGACCAAATCTTCATCGTTTTGCAAACTGTTCAGCCCCTGATATAATTGATTCAATTTCCTCAACTCGCTATGTATCTTAACTTCAGGATGGCTATGATTATTAGAATTGTGACTATTGTGGCTATTGGTGCTCTTGGTATCAAGTTTCTTACCACTCCCACCACCACTTGTACTTGACACATTCTCAATCAGCCTTGTAAGTTCATTGGTAAACTCATCACCATAAACTTTTCTATCTTTCCAAACCCGGAACACTCTAACATACTTACCAATCAAATTCTGATTGTTACTGTTGAAAGAGCATGCCAAATAAGAGATACAATTATTCAATATCTTTTGAAAATCATCCAAGAAAGCTTGGTATTTTGGATCTTTTTTAGAAAGTTGAAGTAGATCATTGCTCAAATAAAACAAATTCAACCTTTGTAAATCTGAAATCGTGGTGGATTTGAACTCTTTCACCCAGATCGCAGTTATGATCTGATGATTTTTATAATGGTACAGACACCATTGTGATGTGGATTGGATCGATTGTTGTGTTGCATCCAAGGATTTCAATTTCTTGGAGGCTGCATCTTTGGAAAACGACATTGTTCGATGGTTTATGTAGTTGCACGCCAACTAATTACAATACTCCATTAATATCACCATCAGCTTCAGCTTCAGCTTCATCAAGAGTCTTTCAAATTTGTAGTTGGTTATCAAATCGCAAGTGTGGCACGCGTCTGAAAGGTGGCAGATTTTCATCGATGGGATAATACGGCACATTTGATGGTGCCTTTATTTACTTAATTACTGCCACAATTTTCCAATACTGAAGCCATCAATTGATGCCAATTACCCAAGAATATAGTTTTCTGGAAATATCAGCAAGTTCTGACTGTTGTATCTATCTTAGAAGTAACCCTGTCGTTGATCGTAAGCCATCCAATCCAGGGGCAGGTTATGTGCCCGCGTGCGAATCGGGGCGAATTCAGTCTGGTGCGAATCAGACACAAACAGTGAGGACAGATAGGTGTATCTGTTCACAGAGACATTGTATAACCCATGCCATTGCAATTCAAACCACATCAATTGGATACATATTGAACACACACACACACATATATATATATACAGCCACCCAATATGTCTGATAAGTTCCCTGAATTAGAAGATATCGAAGACTCCAGTGCAGTTGCTGGAGATGCAAGTGAAGGCGATTTCTTGTCAAGAGAAAAGGAACTCCTAGGTGATGAATTCAAGACCGATCTGGACAACCAAGTTGAAGACGAAGAAGATGAGGATGATGAATTCGATGATTTCAAGTCACAGTTCCCAGAGGTTGGATCACAGTCATACCCAAACCAAGATGACGAGCCACAATTCCAACAAGAAGAACAAGAAGAAAGTGAAACTGCTCAGGTTGCTAACAAATTCGGTAATTTAAACCTCAGTGAATCTGAACATATCCAAGCTTGGAAATCAAAGAGAGACGCTGAGATTCAAGCCAATGATGAAATCTCTGCTAAGAAACTGTCCGAGTTGAAAAAAGATGCAGAAACTGCCATTGATGATTTTTATGAAAATTACAATAACAAGAAGGATAAGTTGATCGAAGCATCAAAAGCTGAAGAGAAGAAATACTTGGAATCAAGAGATACATTTTTGGAAAATGGTACCGTTTGGGATAGAGCCATTGACCTATTGAAGTTGAATAAGAATTCAAATGCTATTGAAGAATCCTCGTTTAGAGACAAGTCCAGATTTAGAGATTTGCTGCTTGCTTTGAAAGGTAAAGAAAGTGTTCCTGGTGCATCCGGTTATTGAATGGTTTTCTTTTATCGGCTCAAGTTATTCCATTTTGAGTGTGTTTATCGTTTATCGTTTACCGTACCTTCTCCCTTCTTTCCTCCCCTTACCCACTTACCCCATTTGACCTCTTTTGTACAACAAGAAATATACTTTAAAATTATTGTGTCTGTAATTAAAACTCTACTATAATGTACATCCTTTTTCAATTGGTATAGTCCGGTTAGTTGTTGTTAGTTGTGGTTTGTTGTGTATGGTGTGTTAATTTGTGTGTCCACAAGGCTGGCGAGTTGAGGCTCATGCCCGTGCCCCAGTGCGAGCCAGGGGAATGCTCTGTGCAGAACAGTTTATTTAATCAGGGACAGAATATCCGTTTGGATAACTGACACATTGTGGTTGTTGTATGGATGTATGGATGTATGGATAGATATGGGTACATAAAACATATGTATATGTATGTGTATATTTGTATATAGTATACATGTTATTCTACGGTGCTAATGGACAGAGAGACGAACAGAAGATGGGCGTGTGTTTCCATGGCATATTTGCTCTGTGGTGCTCTGTGGTGCTCTGCCGTGCCCTGTGCGTTTTGTGCGTTTGATTTGAATTTGAATTTGAGTTTGAATTTGAGTTTGAGTTTGCGCACCCTCTTGCTCTCGTCCCACTCAAAATCGAATTCTCTCTCTTCTTCAGCACCGGATCATCGTTATCTCCAGCTCTTGCTAACCATTCCGTCCACCACAGCTCTCTCCATACAGCTTCCCAACTAATCCTCTTGTATAACTTGCCGAACAGTGGTACCTCCACTTGATTGTTCCTCCTCATTATTTTCATCCCTAGCTAGCATACCACCTGCATTGGTCCCATCTCTCTCACATTTAGATCAAACCCCCCCTCTCTATCCTAAATTCAAAGCTCCCCTTTGCTTGTCTCTTCACACTTACATCATGAATAACGGCAATATCAATAATAATAACTTCATCCCTCAGCAACAGCCTCCACCGGGTGGTCAACCGCAACAGCAACAGCAACAGCAGCAAAAAGCGTCCTCTAATCAAGTCACTTCAAATGAAAGATTGCAGTTTGTTAATTATATAGTTGCATCCATTGCTAAAGTTCAAGGTGCTCAGACTTTTAATATACAGAAAACTAAGCCTTTGGCTGAAGAATATGAAAGACAGGCTTTTAATAACTCGAGAACAAAGCAGGAGTATGTTGATCGTTTGAAGTCTAAGCTTGCTGATATCAATCAGATGAAAAAGCTTGCCCTCCAAAGACAACAACAACAGCAGCAACAGCAATTACAACAGCAACAACAACCTCCACAAGCTCAACAACAACAGCAGTTACAGCAACACCAGAACCAGCAGAACCAGCAGAACCAGCAGCAACAGCAGCAACAGCAACATCAGCAACATCAGCAACAACAACAACAGCAGCAACAACAACAACAACAACAGCAGCAACAACAACAGCAGCAACAGCAACATCAGCAACAGTTACAACAGCAACAGCTACAACAACAACAGCTCCAACAACAACAACTTCAACAACAGCAACAACATCTGCAACATCAACAGCAACAACAGCAAATTCCAAATCAAATGAAGCAAGAACTAGGAGGTCAAAACCTGCAGTCCAATCAACAATATAACAACCTGAATCAGCAACAACATAATATTGGTGCTCCTCCTGTTTCATTGCCTCAGCAACAACAGCAACAGCAACAGCGGCAAGTTCCTCAGGTTCAAGCACCTGCTCAACAGCAGCAACCGCAACAACCTCCTACTTTTCCCAAGATTGATTTCCAAAATATTGCCATACCCCAAACCTTACTCAACAGATTACCTCAACTTTTCCCCAAAGAGTATAATACTTGGGGTATGATTATGCCTTATTTTAAGCAGAAACAGTTGTCTCAGCAAGATTTGAATAGTATAAAGAGTGTTTTTGGTATGCATCAGCAGCTTATCAGAGCAAAACAATTGCAGGATTTGAGAAAGAATGCACCAGCACAAGCTCAAGCACAGGCACCAGCACAAGCTTCATCTCAAGTTCAGCCCCAGGCTCAAACTCAGGTTCAACCTAATCAACAATCGCTTCCACTACAACATCAACAACAGCAGCAACCACAACCACCACAACAACAAGCAGGTTTGAATGCAAGTGCTGCGAACAAAAATATGCTGGCAGGTCAAAGTGGTTCTCTCAATCCGGAACAAATTTTGATGATGCAAAGAAACCAACACCAGCAGATGATGCAATCGCCAACCTTAGCTCAAGCTAAGGCAGCTCAACCAATCCAACAACAACAGCAACAACAGCATATTGTTGCGAATCATCAAAATTTACAGCCCGTTCCTGCTTCAAGCGCTCCTGCTGTTAAACCTAACACTGCCAACAACAATGCTCAATTTCCAACCACACAGGAACAATTGCAAGCCTATAAAAATCAAGCCATTCAGACCATTCGAAACTTGCAAAATGCTGGTAAGCTGCCTCGTACGATGACCCCTGAGGAGGAAAATAGCTGGGTTAGAAAATATCTGGTTCATGTTTTAAACAATGTTAGACAACAGAAGAATGCTGCCGCCAATAACCAAAAGGCAGCAGGACAAGCACTACCGCAACAACAGCAACAACAACAGCCTCAGCAGTTTGCACAGCAGAAACCTAACCAGATTTCAGCTTTGCAGCAACAACAGCAGCAGCTTTCCCAGCAGTTCGCCCAGCAGAAGCCTACTCAACCTATTGCTTTACAGCAGCAACAGCAACAGCAGCAGCAGCAAAGAGTGAGGCAAGTGAGTGTTGTTCCTTCATCATCGCCAAATTTAAATCATGCGCAGTTGAAACTGTTGCAGCAGCAAGAACAGCAAAGAAACGTTGCTCCACTGTTCAATCACAATCAGCATCCTGTTATGCAGCCTCAGCAACTAGCTCAACAACAACAGCTGCAGCCTCAACAAGCACCATCTCAAACACAGGCCCAAGCTCAGGCTCAAGCACAAGCTCAAGCTCAAGCACAGGCTCAGGCACAACAGCAAGCTCAAGCACAGGCTCAGGCTCAGGCTCAGGCACAAGCACAACAACAAGCTCAGGCCCAGGCCCTTGCTCAGCAACAAGCTCAACAACAAGCTCTTGCACAGCAACAAGCCCAGGCTCAAGCCCAGGTACAAGCTCAAGTAATTCCCCCAAGACCTCAACAATTGCCGACCAACCAAAACCAAAGAGCTCCTCAAAATAGACAACAGTTAAGTCAACAACAAGCACAGCTGGCTCCTCAAGCACCAATTACTCCAGCTCTTCCAAAATTGTTTGCAGGTGTGCACGCTACTGAAAATGATTGGAAAGAACTGAAAAAGATATTCCAAGAAGTTGCTTCGACTCCAATCAATTTGAGGGATGTTACTACCCAGATCACTGATCAGGAGAAGCAGAAGATTGCAAAGCTTCTGAGATCTGCACAACAGTTGGTCATTGCGTGTGAAACCGTTATCATTCCTAACTTTTACATGATGACTAAGAATGTTGATGGTACTAGAAAACTAATGTTTAGTCATTTGATGTTCAAACAGGTTATTGAAAGATTGAGAGCTAATGGAAGATTTTTTGCTAACTTTGAGTTACTTGAAAAGATCCAAGCGCAGATTACAAGATTTTTGAGTTTCATCAGGGAACACAGTACAAAACTTGCTAAGAATGCACAGGTCCCTCCACAGCATGCTCAACCAGTTCCAGGTGTTGCTCAAGGGAGATTTCCTCAACCACAAGCAGTTCCAAGACCAGGTTCAATTAGTACTTCTCAGCAGCAATTCCAGCAACAGCAGCAGCAACAACCTATGCAACAACAGCCTCAAAAGCTTAACATGGTTCCATCCGTCTCTGCTGTTTCTCAACAATTCCAGCAAATGGCAGATCAAAGACAGGGTCCCCCAGCTGTCTCAATACCTGCCCAGCAACAAAAGATCAACTCTCAATATATTGGTGCAAGCTCCACTTCACCTGCCATGGTCCCACCTCCATCTGCTTCATCATCTAGCGCCACTTCACCTACAACATCTAAGAAAACTCCAAAGAGGAAGACAAAGACAGCTTCGACTCCAAAGGCCAAATCAACTCCTTTGGCACAACCTTCAATGGTGGCTCAACCTGTGGCAAATTCTTTGGCCGTTACTGCCGCTACCCCAACACCTGCGTCTGCATCTATGAGTACTCCTGCTATGTCACCCGAGGCTCAGGCCATTCTTCGAGAAAACAACGAGATGGCTTTGAAGGAAGAAACTAGATTGAAGGCTATTGATGAACAACGAAACAAGAGAAGAGAGTTGGCTGTGTCTGATCCTGCTAAATATTTCCTAGCTACTTTGGCAGATAGTTTGAATTTGACTGATGAGGAAGTGAAAGTGTTTGAGATGGATATTAAAGCTAATGGTGCAGGTAACTCCAAGTTGCAAACTTTACAAGTTTCAAGTAATAACTCCAACAAGCTTGTGCTGACTCCTTCTGCTATCTTGACTACACCATTACCATTCAATGTGAAAACACCACCTTCTTCAAGATATCGTATTTCAACTCCTTCAACCTCGATGTTGAATCATAACGGTTCTTCGGCAGACGGACAACAATCCTCAATTTCTGCAATGTATGATAAATGGTCTGGAAAAGTCAAACCCAATACCATTTCCGAGGCATTTCAAGGAATCGTTACCATGTTGCCTTCAGAGTCTTTCAAATATGAAAAGGTTAGTTCTGATTTCGCTAATGTGCTGAATATGGATTCACTCGGCAACAATAATAGAATTTCTACTCCAACAAATGGTAATAATACTGGCAAGTTGTGGAATAATATCTATCCAACTCCTCCCGATGAGATATCTGACTCCAATGGTAAGAAGAGATCTCTTACTGTGAGTGGTGGTGAATCTGGTCGTCAAAAGAAAGTTAAGGTTGAGAAACTTGGAGATGATGATTTACTAGTTGATGGTCTAGGTCAGATTGATGATTTAGACCAATTTTGGAATTTTGATACCTGGTGATAGGTTATCTTGAGCAGATCCTTTAGTCGCTGCTGCTTCGTTCATTCAGACTGCAATTTTGAGCCTTTTTATTTCAACTTTTTTAATTCTGCAATTTATACTCATACACTTTGTTCGTGCTATTAATTACTTAGTATTTTCAATTCTCGTCGTTTTATTTAACTTTTTGTGTTTACTCTTTTATCATTTTATATCTTATTCGCTGTTCGTGTCGCTGAGAGAGTACACCAGCAGTCCAGTGTTCGTTAATATCATTACTGTGTTAATATTTGTTTTTCTAATTCTTTTTCCCCCCCGTGAATCTTCTCGATTTTATGTAGTTCGTATTACCATAGCATGTTAGGCTAACTTCATTTGCGACGCAAGATGGGCAAATCAAATCGAAGATCTTATCGCTGTAGTACGAAGACGCGTAAGATCTCAGAGGCAAAAGTTGAAAAAATTACCTAGATGATAACGAACTGAAAAAGTTCAGCTTACAGTCCTATATATCACTTTTTTCATCATTAGACCCAACCTCCTATTATTTACATCTGTCGTGATAAACGAAGTTGCTTAGTTTGAAAGTGATATTTCTCCAAAATGCCTGTTCGTCGCACAACTAGAAGCCTGGCAGCAGCAGCTGCTGCTCCTGTTCAGGATGACAGTAGGACAAGTGATTCGGGTGTCATTTCCAGATCAGTCTCTCCACCATCAAACCAACAAGAAGAAGAACCACTCCAATCTGATGATGAAGGTAAACAAGATAAAGAAGATGAAAGTACGCTTGAATATCAACAGGCACAAGAACAGGATGATAGTGACGATGACGAAGGTGGTTTCATTCGGGATGACCCTGATCTGAAACGTAAGACGACTCCAAGAAGAACAAGAGGAAGTGCACGCACCAAGTCAAATATAGGAAGAGCATCTAGGAGCAAGAAAAATGTTAGCTATGTGATATCTTCAGGCGACGATGATGATGACGATGAGGAGTTCGTTGTGGACCAAGTGTTTGAAATAGATGACGATGACGACGATGAGTATTTGATCGGTACTCCTCAAGTTGCAAGTTTAGACGATGATAAAGAAGACATTATTGTTATTTCAGGTACAAGGCTGGGAGATGATTCCAATGCTCCTATTTCTCTGAGTGATGTTGAACAACCAGGAGAGTCTGATACTCCTCTGACTCAACTGCCCAAGAAAAGAAAGCGTAATCAGAATAAGGTAAACGATGATTCGGGAGAGAAACCTAAAACCAGAAGAAAGAAGAAAGATACCGTTCCAAAAATCAAACTGACTCCTTATCAGAGAAGAACCAACAAAGTCTTTGAACAACATCCTTATCTTGTTGATACATTCACCAAATTAGAGCAACAACCAGTGCGTATGCCTGAGAAAGCCGAACATCCTCAAGGTATGACTATTGAACTACTACCTTTCCAACTGGAAGGTTTGAATTGGATGATCAAACAAGAAACAGAGTCGGTTTATACCGGTGGTATATTGGCTGACGAAATGGGTATGGGTAAGACGATACAAATGATCTCATTAATGATGCATGACCGTAACAACACGCCTAACTTGGTTGTTGCACCAACAGTTGCGTTGATTCAATGGAAAAATGAAATTGAAAGCCATGCTGGTGGAGCATTGAAAGTTGGGATTTTCCACGGTGCAAACAGAGCTAAGAACCTGAAGGAGTTGGAAGGTTATGATGTTATCATGACTACGTATGCTGTGATTGAAAGTTGCTTCAGAAAAGAGCGATATGGATTCAAAAGAGGCGGTAGAATGGTCAAGGAGAAGAGCTTACTACACCAGAAGAAGTTTTATAGGGTTATCTTGGATGAGGCTCACAATATCAAGGACAGACAGTCGTCCACCGCTAAAGCTTGTGATAAATTGACCTGTGAAAAACGTTGGTGTCTTAGCGGTACTCCTTTGCAAAATAGAATCGGTGAATTATACTCTTTGATTAGATTTTTACAGGCTGCTCCATTTTGTCAGTATTTCTGTACCAAGTGTGATTGCGCATCTAATGAATGGAGTTTCCCTGATGGTCGAACTTGTGAAAAATGCAGCCATCATGGTATGCTACATATGAATTTTTTCAATCACTTCATGCTAAAGAATATTCAAAAGTTTGGTCTAGATGAACAGGATGGTGTGGAAAGTTTTGAAAGAATTCAGCTATTACTTAAACAGATTATGTTGAGAAGAACCAAAGTTGAAAGAGCTGATGACTTGGGTTTGCCTCCAAAAATTGTTGAAATCAGAAGAGATTTCTTCAATCCTGAGGAAAAAGATTTGTACCAATCATTGTACACTGATTCCAAGAGAATGTTCAACGATTATGTCGCTCAAGGTGTGGTCTTGAATAACTATGCCAATATCTTCACCTTGATTACTAGAATGAGGCAGTTGGCCGACCACCCTGATTTAGTCTTGCGAAGAATCAAGAGTAATGATAACAATACAAATTATGAAATGCCCTCTTCAGGAGTTGTCATCTGTCAGTTGTGTGATGATGAAGCCGAGGAGCCGATTGAATCAAAGTGTCACCACAAGTTCTGTAGAATATGCATCACTGAATATGTCGAAAGTTTCAGCGGAGAAGGAAGCAAGCTTGAATGCCCAGTGTGCCATATTGGGTTGAGTATAGACTTGGAAGCTCCTGCTATTGAGATGAATCCAGAAATGGTGAAAAAAGGGTCCATTGTGAATAGAATCAATATGAGTTCAGGTGAATGGCGGTCCTCCACTAAAATCGAAGCATTAATGGAAGAGTTATATAAATCAAGATCTGATAGACAAACTACAAAGTCGATTGTGTTTTCTCAGTTCACTTCAATGTTGGACTTAGTTGAGTGGAGACTAAAAAGAGCGGGATTTGAAACCGTTAAGCTTCAAGGTTCCATGACTCCAATTCAAAGAGACTCTACTATTAGACATTTTATGGATAATCCATCAGTGGAGGTGTTTTTAGTCTCCTTGAAAGCGGGTGGTGTTGCATTAAACTTGGTTGAGGCAAACCAGGTTTTTATATTGGACAGTTGGTGGAATCCAGCGCTGGATACAGGACAAGCTGCTGATAGAATCCATAGAATTGGTCAGCATAGACCTATTAAGGTTGTGAAATTGGTGATTGAGGACAGTATTGAGTCAAGAATTATTGATCTACAGGAGAAGAAGGCCAACATGGTCAAGGCACTTTTGGATAAAGACCAGGGTGCTGCCAGTAGACTAACTGCTGCTGATATGCAATTCTTGTTTAACAACTAATTGGATGATCTTTTGTTTATGGACAGTGTTTATACTCCAGTTTGCTTTTATTGTGTGTTTTTGGTTGGTTTTTGTAGACATTATTTTTTTTACTTATATACATATTATTCTTTTTTGTTCTTTTGACTTCTCTCGTTACCATTTGGCTTTCCATGTATTTATATTGATATATCCAAACAGCCCCGGAGCTTTCCCTCTCGATAACCAGTGCAATTGCCGATGCCCCAGGATGTGCGCCGCGGCGAGCCGCTAAAAAGTTTTCGCTGTTGGCGGTGACTCAGGCTGCGTTTCTGAGTTTTCCAGAAGTCAAAACTGAAAGCACCCCATTTGAACTTGGAGCTTATCATGAAGCATTTATGTGTCTCCCTTTACTCTTTTGATTCCACTTCATTTAACACGTTCAAGTCTCCACAAGATATCACAGACATGGTTTTCCCATTATTGCCATACTTCAAGTCCGCTGAGAGTGTCTCCAAGTTCTCTTTTGTCGGCCAAGCATTACTTGCGTTCTCAGAATCTCCAGAACTATTGCAAGTGACCAAATACGCAAGATCCAAGATCTACATTGACTATACCGAAACCAAGATCTCTGACGAGCAAATTGATACTGTCTTACAACTGTTGAACAATGGTGCTGTTGCAATCTTTGCCACCTCAAACATTGCTTCTGAAATCATCGCAAAGATTCCAAACGCTAGAATAGTATACAAGCTCTCTAACTCCTCTGATGTCTCCGCTCTTCCTGCTTCAAACTCCTCTGTTGCTTTTGAAAATCTTTTCGAGGAAGATGGTAAACTCATCAATGGTGGTAAGAGGCTCGTGTATTCATTTGTTGAAAAACCAACCAAGGAACAAATCACATCCGCAGTTTCTTCCGGTCTAATTCCAGTCGTCGATTCAGAATCATTGACCACGTCTTACGATTCAGAGGAAGCAAATGGTAAATTGCCAATCATTGACTTCCTAACTCCATTAATCACCACCGATAGAGCTGATGGCTTATATGCTACATTGGTTACTGATGTGAATAACCAATCATTAGGTTTCGTTTACTCTTCAACTAAATCCATCGCAGAAGCTATTAAGACCGGTACCGGTGTTTACCAATCTAGAAAGCACGGTTTGTGGTACAAAGGTGCCACTTCTGGAGCCACTCAAAAACTATTAGGAATTGAATTGGATTGCGATTCTGATTGTTTGAAGTTCATCGTTGAGCAATCTGGAGTTGGATTCTGTCACTTGGATAGAGACTCTTGTTTCGGTGTCACTAGTGGATTACCAGCTTTAGAAAAGGTTCTTTACGATAGATTACAAAATGCCCCTGAAGGCTCATACACCAAGAGATTATTTGATGATGAGAAGTTATTGAATGCCAAGATCAAGGAGGAAGCTGAAGAGTTAACAGATGCTAAAACCAAGGAAGAAATTTCATGGGAAGCTGCTGACTTGTTTTACTTTGCTTTGGCTAGATGTGCTAAGTACGGTGTTACTTTGGCTGACATTGAAAAGAACTTAGACACCAAGGCTTTGAAAGTTACAAGAAGAAAAGGTGACGCCAAGCCAAAGTTCATTGAAGCTGAAAAGAAACAAGAGAAGAAACAGGAAGAGCCACAACCAGCAGGTAGAGTCATTGGTCCAAACGATAGAATCGTCATGGAGAGATTTAATGCCAAGAGAGACTCTAAAGCAGCTGTTGCTAAGTGTCTTGAGAGACCAATTCAGAAATCAGCTGATATTATGTCATTAGTCACTCCTATTGTGAACAAGGTTAAAGAGGAAGGTGATAGTGCTTTGCTTGAATTGACTGCCAAATTTGATAGAGTTCAATTAGAATCTCCTGTCTTAACTGCTCCATACCCACCTGAAATGATGCAAATCACTGAAGATGTCAGAAATGCTATTGATATCTCATTTGAAAACATCAGAGTTTTCCACGAAGCTCAGAACTTGAAGGATACATTGACCGTTGAAACTTGTCCTGGTGTTATATGTTCCAGATTCTCTAGACCAATTGAAAAAGTTGGTTGTTATATTCCAGGTGGTACTGCTGTTTTACCTTCAACTAGTTTGATGTTGTCTGTTCCAGCTTTGGTTGCTGGTTGTAAGGAAATCGTCTTTGCTTCTCCACCTGGTAAAGATGGTAAGTTGACTCCAGAAGTTGTTTATGTTGCACATAAAGTTGGTGCCAAATGTATTGTTCTTGCAGGTGGTGCTCAAGCTGTTGCTGCTATGGCTTACGGTACAGAATCTGTTCCAAAGGTTGATAAGATCATGGGTCCAGGTAATCAATTTGTCACTGCTGCCAAGATGTTGATTTCCAACGATTCCAATGCCATGTGTGCCATTGATATGCCAGCTGGTCCTTCTGAAGTCTTAGTCATTGCTGATAAGGATGCTGATCCAGATTTCGTTGCTTCTGATTTGTTATCCCAAGCTGAACATGGTATTGACTCTCAAGTTATTTTGATTACCACCGGTATGACTTCTGAACAAATCGACAAGATTGATGATGCTGTTCATGAGCAAGCTTTGAAATTACCAAGAGTTGATATTGTTAGACAATGTATTGCACACTCATATACAATCGAGGTTGATACCTACGAAGAGGCATTGCAAATGTCCAACAACTATGCTCCTGAACATTTGATTTTGCAAATCAACGATGCTGAAAAGTATGTCGATCTAGTTGAACATGCTGGTTCTGTTTTCGTTGGAGCTTATTCTCCTGAATCATGTGGTGATTACTCATCCGGTACCAACCATACCCTACCTACCTACGGTTACGCCAGAATGTATTCAGGTGTTAACACTTCTACTTTCCAAAAGTTCATTACGTCACAAGTTGTTACACCAAGAGGGTTACAATCTATCGGTAAAGCAGTTATGGATCTAGCTGAAGTTGAAGGTTTGGATGCCCACAGAAATGCTGTCAAGATCAGAATGGAGAAATTAGGTTACATATAACCAAACTTTTAGACTATCATGTTTTTGTTTTTAGCTTTATAACGATTTATATATTTTCCATCCCTTTTGTTCTTTCCTCCTTAGATTAACTAATTTGAATTATCAATTACTTCACATGTTCACATAAACTGTATTTCCACTGATTTAGGATACCCAAATACAGAGATACAGTATATGGAATGGGGATCAATGAGGCGGATGAGCAAGGGTCTTCTTACAAAGCTTTGAAACCAGCATCCTCAAAGACGCCGAAGCTACTAGCGTATACGTTCATCTAGAGATGCCAATACGCCATATTGCATCAACACTTATAACATATATATTCATCTTCCATAGTGAGTCCCCCCTTTGCGGATGGCTGGGTTTGCAGACTGTTAAGTATGGGCAGTGGAGGAGCGTAACTAAGTGGAGGCAGCGCCACAAACACTTTTAGCGCAATTCGCCTCGCGGCCCGTCTAACTGGAAGTCCCAGTGGTTTTTAGTGTGCAGAGATGAGCAAGCTTGTTGCGATGTATTAGCAGTGTTCATTCCACGAATATATACAAAGTGATCAATCAACAATTGCTTCAACATATGCTTTGCATGTGTAACTGATTTTCTCATTGGAACATCATACAATGCAACAAGAGATGTTCAGGGCGTCTGGAATGTGGGAGCGTGCCTTCTATTGTTGAGCAAACAAGAGATCACTGCTCACAGCATCTGGCTGGTTTGAATTTCACCCCCGATTTGGGACGTCTGCGGCTCACAATCAGGGGAGCCATTTTTGTGATGCTCTGTGTGTAGTGATTAGGGTTGATTCTGAATGGTTTATAAACCAGACTGGTCCCACCTTGTTTGATTCAATTGTTCATATGACAAATGGTTGTTACTCATCACACAACATTACAATCTTCTAATCACAGAGCAAGAGATCATTCTACTCATAGAGAAATTGAAACTTCAGAACCAAATTGAAACTACTCATAACCTCCCTCTGTTTATAGGATAGCAAGCAGATTCAAATACACAATACAGCACAACACAACACAACACATTAATTACTCACAACCAACAAATTCAACATGGCCTTTTTCAGTTATATAGATCAGTACGGTGAAAAAGGGTGGACTCATACAAAACATATTTTGACTAAGCCCTTGTTATGGATCTGGATGGTCATTGCTACTTTTTCAGTCTGGATCTTCACCATTGCTGCATTTGTTCTTATACTGGCCACAAATTTGGCTCAATTGACTAACCTTAACGAGGTGAATAGTAATTTCCTCATAGAGTTGGACCTTTCAAGTATGGTGGTGAGTGAAATCATTCCGGGTGCTGCTGGATATTCCTCTTCTGATCTTGGTTTATCGGATGGTTATGTGTTTAGCATGTACGGTTATTGCAGGGGTTATTTCCAAGAGGAAAAGGATTGGAAATTTGTTTCTTCATCATGCACCAGTCCAGAATCGATGTATGCTTTTGATTTGAAACAATTTTTCGTTGATGAAATTCTTGCAGAGGCAAGCATCGAAGTGAGTAAAGATTTGATTAACCTTCCATCTGGTATTGAGAGTTACCAAAGTACAGCCAAAAATGTCTCTAAAATGGTCTACGTCACCTCAATTCTGTCTATTCTTTCAACTGGTATTTCTGCATTTTTCTTCCTGCTGGTTGCCACATGTGCACCATTCATGTTGAGACACGTCTTCCATCTTGAGATATTTGGTTTTATAGCAGCCATTATGAGTGCTGCCGGAACAACTGGTACTTTCATGAAGATAAGAGAAATGTTCAATGATGCCTCAAATGTTTATGGTATCACTGCTCAGATCTCTATTACAACTTTAAGCTTGAATTGGGTCAGTGTTGGTTTCATTATGTTTGCACTCTTTGGTTTAGGTTTATATACCCGTAAGAGAAGACATATTAAGTATGTTGAAGATGAGGAAAAACATGACCATGAAGTTTTTGAAAAAGTGGTTGAAAAAGAGGTCGAAAAAGCAGTTGAGAAAGCTGCTGAAAAGGCTGATTAATAGTCTATTCAGTTGCCATGCAACATAACCACTCGATCACCTTATTTTCCCACCATCTTCAGTTAGAGAACAACTGAACAATGTTGACATATTTGTCATCATTTCACGAGCATTTTCCTTTTTATTCGCATTTAATCGCACCACGTCTATCTTTACTTCACAGATACAGACATATCTACGTTTTACTTAATTCTTCGTTAGTTTATTCTTAATCAATAAACATTTTATTTTAGACTTTTTCGTCGGTTATGTACAATTCTTATAGAAGATTGTAAAAAGTGATAGAAAACAAGACTTCACCATTCCGATACTTTAGCATAATAGACTAAATTATATCCAGAATATTGTGAAGATATTCAAGTGTCATAATGAGTGTTAAATCTGTCGAGTTGATAATCGTGATCCTGGTTTAAAGTCGTGTGCCGCAGATAAGATCCAAGCCGCAGTAAATAATCATTACGTAATAGATTACTCCACATAAATTAGACGTTCTCGATTATCGAACCACAACTTAATTAAAGAGATTTACAAACTACTACCCACACTATCTATCCTGTGTTTCATTGACCCGAACATCTCAACTTCAATTAATCTCATCATGACATTACTATTATCCGCTCATATCTTAGCTTATGGTTACACATTTGGCTCAACCACTTTCCATTCATACGTTTCTTCAGTGAGAGCCTTTGGTGTCTTACCACCTAGAGAATTCGGTAACTTGCAACAACAGCTATTCCCAATCCACTTTTTATCACAGGCCATTGGTCCAGTTATTGTTGGTTTGACTGCTCCATATGCTATTCCAGCTTTAGGTTTGAGTTTTTTGGGTGTCTCTTCCATCTCTGGTTTGGTTAATTATCTATGGTTATTACCAGCTTGTCACAAGCTCAAGTTACAAAGAATGCAGATCTCCGATACAAAGTATGACGGTGACGATGCAAAGGCTAGGGCTGAAGATCCTGAATTTCAGCAATTATCTAAACAATTTGGTAAATTCCACGGCATTTCATTGTTAGTTAATTTGGTTTCTGTGGCTACTATTCTTGCTTACGGTTTCGTTATGGGAAACAACTTGACTGTCTTGAAGTCAATTCCAAAATAACTCAGATTAATGAATTTGATCAATTTTTTTGAATGGTTTTGATTACCTTCATCTGATCCCAGTATGGTTGCGCTCCTTTCCCTTCTTATAGGATATATGTATATAGTCAATTTATGTTCGCCAACTTTTATACAAGATAGTATTTGATGAAGATATATATATTAATATAAGCGTAGGTTTTATCAGCTTTGGCCGCCTCGATGGGTCGAGTTTTGGCCTGATCAGTGAATGATAAAACTTTCTTTTAACTGTTGTATTTATTGGGAAACTTTTAAATAAAGTTCAATATAAACCCAACAATCAAAAATTAGGTGGGAATATCAAAGCAGCAACAGAATCGGGAGTTCGTTCAGTTGCTATTAAGTCATAATTCCTCACTGCACTCTTGGTATCACTCACTTCTAACTTAATTCCTAGCTCTTTAAACTTATCCCTTGTTGTCTGTGCCAACATTCTTGGCCTGCCGCCCACTCCAACTATCACCAATTCTGGTTTTGGATACATAATCTCTATCAATTTGATCAACTTTGAATCAACATCAACAATTATACGGTTAGTAACGGTGCAATCTTTCAGATTCACTTCAAAGATCTGGTTGAATAACAACAATGCACCAATCGGTTCTGAGTTTGAATTTGGAGATTTTATAACTTTTAAGTTGCTGAAAATGATTGAGTCTTTGGATATCATTTCAATGTTATTTTCCGGTTTCACCATTGTAGCAAATAGATCAAAGCTACCCAAATTCTCACCCAAATTTGCAGCTTTGAATGCACTTGTGTTGTGTCTCCACGAATAAACACCTGATGAGAAATTTCTTGACACAGTTTTGGGTAAGGTAGTAGCCTTGAACAATACTCTTGTATTTAAACTTCTCATTGTCTCGCTGATTATATTAGATGGCCTACTAGTTGTTGATGCTATTCGAATCTTTGCTTCATCAACGAGTGCTTTCAATAGAATCGAATTGACCCCATAAGCGGGGGAACTCAGGGGATGCCGGCTGTGTAAGAGCGCGTCGATATATTTCACATAAGCGTCGATCGACCTTTCCCAAATATTCAATCAAGTGTTACCCGTCTTCTTCTCCTGAATCAGCACTTTTATATTTTTCAGCGAAAGTTTAACATGTTTAACAGAAATACACAGAAGAGCTAGAACTAGGACTTATCACAGTCATCGCTTAGCACATTACCACTACCACACAACAATAAAACTTATATAATGGTCGGAATAAATCCTATCCCTCAGATGTCAAGAGCCAGAAATGGTGTTGGTGCATTCATCAAGCCATGCAAAAGAATAACAATGACCTACTGCAATTTCGGAGGTTCATCAAGAGGAATGAGAGATTTCTTGAGATTGAGACTAAGTAAAGTTGCCAAAGAGTACCCAGATATTGAGTTTCAAGTTTATGAGAAACCAGGTTCCCATCCAGTTTTGAAAGGTGATTACGCAAACAATGAATTAAAACAAATTTGTGTTAGAAAATGGGATATTGAAGTCATTGAAAACAAGCTTAAATTATTAGTTAACTCTTCTGGTAAACAGCTATCTAGACCAAAGCAAAATGTCAAATCATTCAACCAATCTGTCAGAGGTATATGGTCACCATTCCATGTCGATCCAAGTCATAGATACAAGATCTAAAGATTCTATCGCATCCCAAATCCATTTTTCTGTACATCTACCATATTGTCCCCTTTACATACTGTATATAGCATATACCTTCAAAAAAAAAACATTCATAATACTCTATATCTATTGATTGAATTACTAGGTTCACACTTAAAAAATTTCGTTCTCGTAGGGGCATTCGGTACTCAAATGTCCATGACGCTCACATAAGCCACAGAAGTTTGAACGGCCTGCGGCAGGGTCAACCTTCGATGCTGGTTGGTAAACCTTGAGATCACCATCGCCTGTTAGTAAATCAGTGGAATCGAGAGGATCTTCCTTAGTCAAAGAAGGAGAAGTAATAGCCTTCTCGGAAGAAGACACACTACTCTCGATTTGCTTTTTCAGTTCTTCGGTCTTCAAGTTTAGCTTCTTGACTTCCGCTTCAAGCGTACCTATCTGTTTTTGCTTTCCCAACACTTGTTCTTCAAGTAAATTTATTGATTCTTTATCTCTTGCCGTGGCCTTATCCTTCGATGATAGTAGGTTAGTGGCCTCCGTCAATTTAGTTTCCGCATCTAACAACTTGGTAGTCAATTCTGTAACAGTTACACTAGAACCATCATCTTTACTCTTTGGCTCTGAATTTTTGAGTGTCTCCAATTCTTCCTGTAGTTTTTCAATTTGCATATCCTTGCTGAAACAATCCATTTCAAACTTCCTCAAATCATTCACCTCTTTGTTCTTCAACGCTTTGAAATCGTTGAATTGTTTATCTTTAGTGGCCAACTGACTTTCTAGCTTTTCGATCTTGGACTTCAATTCAAGATTAATGGTATTCTCTTGTGTACTACTATTTTTCGCATTTTCGAAATCTACCAATTTAGTTTCCATTTCATGTATTTTTTTAATGTAAAGTCCTTCATGCTCATCATTTTGTGTCTCCAAAAACTCAATGTTATCAAGTAATTCTTTCATCTGAGTATCTGAATTGCTTTTATATTTTTCAAATCTTTGCTCACAAATCATAATTTCTTTCTCCTTTTCAGTCAATAACACATTCAACTCTGTCGCCGTATTCTGCAAGTCTGCCAAAATTGAGTTTCTTTCTTTCAACTGATTTTCAAATGAATACAACCTGTTTGATAGTTCCTTTTCCCTTGTTTTGTATTTCTCAAGCTCCTCCAACAATGCCCCATCTCCTTCCACTCTTTGCTTCTTCTTGAGCGAGCTAAATAATGGGGAGTTGGATGATGGAGATAATTGCGGAGAGCGTAATGGCGTTGTTAAATTCCCACCACCAATGTTGCTCAAAGGTGATTCATTGTAGTAGCTCGACGACGATGATCTTCTTGCGGAAGTGTAATTTTGCGTATTAACCTGATTCACCTGGTATAGTTTTTGATATGGCACGAACAGTCCAGTTCTAGGCTGTGATGTATGGAAGTAGTATTTACCATCGACATCACCTGAATTCTTTCCCAATCTGGCAGAATCACCTACCAAATCAACTCCTGCAAATATACCATTTTTATTGTCCACTTGGCCAACAAATTTCAATATGGCTGTCCCTCCGCCTGGAAGATTCACCTTCGAGCCTATTTGAAGCTGATGTGTGATATTATTATGGTCCATTGTTTCAACTTTGAATTGTTGCCTATTTTAGCTTGATGTTTCACTAAGCATAGACGGAGAAAGGCCATATATATTTAGAGAGAACAATGTTTACCTTTCAGCGTTCTTCTCTCTCGTCTTCTTCAGATCGTCTCTTCGCGAGGCGGTGAACATGCCCAAAATGATCCAACGCGTACCATATTCAAACAGCGCTCGTAAGAGTTGAGAAGTACTGAGCTAACAGAATAATAGTTCTGAATAGTCTCATTATAGAAAACAGTAGCATGCAGCAACCATATGGAACTTGTCAATAATTCATACAGCTACATAGACAATGCATGAGCAATTGTATACAGGAAGTAAAAATTAGAACGCTCTTTCAATGTATGGAAAAGCATCAATAAATAAATAATTGTTTTGTATAAAAGTGTATACATACTATATGGCATTCAGCCTTACTGTTTCTCCTTAATAAACTCTCTTGGCTGGTGGAACAGGTTTACATTCATTCTCATCCAAAGTGGTAGCGATAACATCTCTGTAAGTCAACTTAACTGGATCAGCATTCTTCTTTTGCCATGATAATGTGTGCTTTCTCCAGTTAACATCATCTCTATCTGGATAATCATCTCTGGCATGGGCACCTCTGGATTCCTTTCTGACAGCTGCAGCGCTTGCTGTTTGTCTTGCACATGTTAACAAGTTTTGTAATTCAAGAGTTTCAACCAAATCAGAGTTCCAGATCATGGATCTATCAGTGGTCTTGATGTTAGCGAACTTAGCATCGATTTCATTGATCTTCTTAACACCTGCATCCAAAGTTTCTTGCTCTCTGAAAACAGCAACATGCTTTTGCATGGACTGTTGCATCTCTAATCTAAGATCAGCAGTGGTGATGTCACCATCAGCCTTTCTCAATTTATCCAAGTTGGCAATAGATTCGAAACCAATATCGGCTGGTAATTCCTTATGTGGAGTGTTTGGCTTCAATTGATCTCTGATGGTATGAGCAACAGCTCTACCAAAGACAACCAAATCTAACAATGAGTTGGCACCTAATCTGTTAGCACCATGGACAGAGGCACATGCAGATTCACCACATGCGTACAAACCTTCAATGACAACATCTTCACCCTTTTCGTTTTGGGTCAATGCTTCACCGGTGTATTTGGTTGGAATACCACCCATGTTGTAGTGGACAGTTGGAAGGATTGGAATTGGTTCCTTGGTGACATCGACACCGGCGAAAATGTGAGCAGTTTCAGAAATACCTGGTAATCTTTCTTGTAAGACAGCAGGTGGTAAGTGAGACAATTGCAAGAACATGTGATCCTTATTTGGACCAACACCTCTACCAGCATTGATTTCCATGGTAATAGCTCTTGAAACAACATCTCTGGATGCTAGATCCTTAGCAGTTGGAGCATATCTTTCCATGAATCTTTCACCCTCAGAGTTAACCAAGAAACCACCTTCACCTCTAGCACCTTCGGTGATCAAACAACCGGAACCGTAGATACCTGAAGGATGGAATTGAACGAATTCCAAATCTTCTAATGGGAAACCAGCTCTTGAAACCATGGCGTAACCATCACCGGTACATGTGTGAGCAGATGTACAGGAGAAGTAAGCTCTACCGTAACCACCAGTGGCAATAACAGTCTTGTGAGCCTTGAATCTATGGATAGTACCATCTTCTTGGTTGTAGGCAATACAACCAACGACTGCACCTTCGTGCATCAACAAGTCCATAGCGAAGAACTCAATGAAATAATGGGTGTCGTATCTTAAAGATTGACCGTACAAAGTATGCAACAAAGCGTGACCAGTTCTATCGGCAACCGCACAGGTTCTGTAAGCTTGACCACCCTTACCAAAGTCCTTAGCTTGACCACCAAATGCTCTTTGATAAATTTTACCGTCCTTAGTTCTGGAGAATGGCAAACCGTAATGTTCCAATTCGATAATAGAATCTGGAGCTTCTTTGGTCATGTAATGGATGGCATCTTGATCACCTAACCAATCTGAACCTTTGACGGTATCGTACATGTGCCATTTCCAGTCATCAGGGTGCATGTTACCTAAAGCAGCATTGATACCACCTTGAGCAGCAACAGTATGTGATCTGGTTGGGAATAATTTGGAGATACAGGCAACTTTGTAACCTTCTTCAGCTAGACCAAAAGCAGCTCTCAAACCAGCACCACCTGCACCGATGACCAAACAGTCGTATTCGTGGTCGATGATGTGGTAGTCCTTGGCCATTGCAGAGGAAGCATCTTTACCGTTCAAGTTGTTGAATTGTGTGATGACTTGCTTTTGGATTGCAGAAGAGGAGAAGAGCCTTCTGTTTGTGGAGACGGATAGCCTCAATGATTTAGAAATTGAAAGCATATTTTGGATAATCAAACTATAAGTAGTACTTTATGTATCCAAATAATGTTATATATCTTCGGGATCTTTTGATATAGAATATGAATCTTTCGCAAACACAAGTAAAAGAAAATATTGACTTTCAAAGGTGTGAAGTATTCGAAGTTTTGGCAAGACTATTGTACTCTCAAAATGGACTCAATATTGAAATTGAAATCTATGGGGACGGTGTTGAAAATAAACTTTGGTGTAGGAATAAATGCACACAGTACACGCTGAGACAGATCGAAGTGAGAAACTCTGGATAACAACAATAAATATCCAATTGGAATGATATCACTGGTTTAAAATTGTGTTTTGCAGCTGGAAAAAGACCGGAGATTCGGACACCTACTCAACCTCATCACAGTTGCCAGTTTGATGTCTTGCGGTGAGGTTTGTGTCCCCTGCGCGGCACTCAAATTAGTAATCCACTCGAAACTAGCTGTGGGCGTTTTAGCGTGTATTTGGCTTCACTTCAATGCTATTAACAAGGGCCTACTCTAGTTAAGATACATATATTCGTGAGCTTCAAAGCTGTATATGCAAATGTCAATACACCAGGTTTTAAATACGAGAATGAGTGGTCAAAACTAGGGTCCATGGGGAGACGTTTCCAGAGCTCGGAAATCGTGCACGGGGCACCCTGCAGCCTTGCCTGGCGGGGAGGGGGCACTGTGCCGTGTGTGTGTGGTGAACTGTGGTGACTCTGGCGAGGAGAGTAGATGTCTGTGGTTGGATTGGTCAGTGAAATGGACAATTTGATTGGAAGAGCTATCCAGTGGCCATAGTTCTGTCTTTGTGTTGGAGTTTATTCTGTTTCTGGACACCGAGCTATCTCAGTTGTGGTAGAGGGTGGAGTGAGTGAAGATGGAGCATCAGAATATTGTGAGAACTTCGTTATATATTCTTCTTTTCCTCTTCTTTGCAAACGAACCTTATTGAAGTTTTGTTTTACCACTTTACAAACATATATAGATATCACCATGCTCACTTAGAGACACAGATTTTTCAAGTTTTAGAACATGTTGTCTAATGTCCTCGCCATATCACATTTTTGAAGAAAGGATTACAAGTTGAACTCCGATGCAACAACCATGTTATAGTACACACATCAGCGGTCCTAATTTGAAATTGAAAAGAAATGTGTAGGTAAGCACAAGGAAACAGTATTTCATCCACTGTATAGATAGATACATACATAGATGGAGTTCTTGCATGTTCGAGTCATATCCCTTGCCATCTCTCACATCAACTGATCCTCTCAGCCTGGAGCAATGGATGTGGAGCCTGCACAGCTCCCTCTCTTCCCAGTGCAAGGATGTGCTCCCAAACGAAATGCTAAATGCCCACTCTGCCACCACTGCACCATCGCTCGCGGGTGCTTGCGGTGCTGATAGCCGGGGTGACTAATTTACGCGCGCTGATTGGCTGCCGCTCCCCGAGTCTTCTCCGACAGCGGGAACACGGTAGCGTGCACCCGGGGGCGATTTCGATCTTGCGCTGTTTCTTTCTCCACAAAAATTGAAATTTTATTGAGACGTGCGAATTGCGAAGTGCGAATTGAGAGCCAGTGAGAGAGAGGCCCAATGATTCCTGGTTGTGCTTGTTGTGTGCCTGTGTGGATGGAGGGAACCATCACCATTTGGTGTTACTTCTGGAGATACCACCCAATTTAACATTTTTCAATACAACCTCGTCTGCATTGTTTCAATTTCCATCAACTTGACTTGAAACACTAAGATACGATTCATTAAACAATACATCATGCTTTCTGTCTCAAAATCGTTAAGACTAAACAGCAAGAGATTGTTTTCTTCTTCTGCAATCCAAAACCAAGTCATCACAAGATTCAACACCTTGAATGGTAAAGATGCTTCTTCTTCAATGGCCAAGGACTACCACATTATCGACCACGAATATGATTGTTTGGTTGTTGGTGCTGGTGGTGCTGGTTTAAGAGCTGCGTTTGGTTTGGCTCAAGATGGTTTCAAAGTTGCATGTATCTCCAAATTATTCCCAACCAGATCACATACCGTTGCTGCTCAAGGTGGTATCAACGCTGCTTTGGGTAATATGCATGATGATAGTTGGAAATGGCACATGTACGATACCGTCAAAGGTTCAGATTGGTTAGGTGATCAAGATGCCATCCATTACATGACCAAAGAAGCTCCAGACTCTATTATCGAGTTGGAACATTACGGTTTACCATTCTCCAGAACTAAGGACGGTAAAATTTATCAAAGAGCCTTCGGTGGTCAAACCAAGGAATACGGTAAGGGTGGTCAAGCTTACAGAACCTGTGCGGTTGCCGACAGAACTGGTCACGCTTTGTTGCATACTTTGTACGGTCAATCTTTAAGATACGACACCCATTATTTCATTGAATTCTTCGCTATGGACTTGCTAATGCACGAAGGTCGTGTTGCAGGTTGTATTGCTTATAACCAAGAAGATGGTACTATCCATAGATTCAAGGCTCACAAGACTATCATTGCCACTGGTGGTTACGGTAGAGCTTACTTCTCCTGTACATCTGCTCACACATGTACTGGTGATGGTTACGCCATGGTTGCCAGAGCTGGTTTACCATTAGAAGATATGGAATTCATTCAATTCCATCCTTCAGGTATTTACGGTTCCGGTTGTTTGATCACCGAAGGTGCTAGAGGTGAAGGTGGTTTCTTGGTTAACTCTGAGGGTGAAAGATTCATGGAAAGATATGCTCCAACTGCTAAGGATTTGGCTTGTAGAGATGTTGTTTCAAGAGCTATTACCATGGAAATCAATGCTGGTAGAGGTGTTGGTCCAAAGAAGGACCACATGTTCTTGCAATTGTCTCACTTACCACCTGCTGTCTTACAAGAAAGATTACCAGGTATTTCTGAAACTGCTCATATTTTCGCCGGTGTCGATGTCACCAAGGAACCAATTCCAATTATCCCAACTGTCCATTATAACATGGGTGGTATTCCAACTAAATATACCGGTGAAGCCTTAACTCAAAATGAAAAGGGTGAAGATGTTGTCATTGAAGGTTTGTACGCATGTGGTGAAGCAGCTTGTGCTTCTGTCCATGGTGCTAACAGATTAGGTGCCAACTCATTATTAGATTTGGTTGTCTTTGGTAGATCCGTTTCCCACAGTATCAGAGATAACTTGAAACCAAACACTCCACATAAGGAATTACCAGCCGATATTGGTTTTGAATCTATTGCCAACTTGGACAGATTGAGAAAGGCTGATGGTGACATCACCACTGCTGATCTTAGATTAGAGATGCAACAATGTATGCAAAAGCACGTTGCTGTTTTCAGAGAACAAAAGACCATGGATGAAGGTGTTAAACAAATGGCTGAAATTGATGCCAAATTCCCAAGAATCAAGACCACTGATAGATCTATGATCTGGAACTCTGATTTGGTTGAAACTTTGGAATTACAAAACTTGTTAACATGTGCCACCCAAACCGCCAACTCTGCCGCTGTTAGAAAGGAATCCAGAGGTGCCCATGCCAGAGATGATTTCCAAGAAAGAGATGATGTTAACTGGATGAAGCACTCTTTGTCATGGCAAAAGAATAACGGTGATGCAGTCAAGTTGACTTACAGAGATGTTATCGCTACCACATTGGATGAAAACGACTGTAAACCTGTTCCACCAACTTCTAGAGTTTATTAGATGAAAGATGAACTTGTATTGCATTGTTCTACCTGTTTTTTTCTTCTTGTTCTTATCTACATTACTTCCCTATCACTTTCTATCTCATAGTACGTTTGAAATTTCAAACATCGTCAACGTCAGTTTCATATATATATATACATTCTCTCTATAATTAAAATGACACTTATTTATTTATTTTGAACTTTATTGATTACATTAAATTTGCTTTGCTCAGTCACAAATAGCTCAAACTCTGTGTATTTTATAAACAATCTTTGTTTGATTTACATTAGTTACTCATATAAAGCTTGGAAATTTAGACCGGTTGTGTATATCGACAGTAGTATCATCATTTGTAAATAAAATTAGAAAAGAACAAAAAAAGTTCATGTAAAACGACAATTAATTAATGGATATCAAATCTAAGTAAGATACCTCAGAAGAAGCTATATATAAATAACAAGCGTTAAAACGATTGAGCTCGAAGTGGTTGTAAAAGTGGTGGTGTTGTCATGAAGTGTATATGATTGATTCGTTGATGAACTCAAATCGAAAGCAAAAAAAATACAGAATTATATACTTTGTGGGGTGTTTCGAGATTGATTTTGGGTGATTTTGATTATTTGAGATGCTGGTGTGAAAACAATGTTGAAATACATCTTTCCATCTTGTTTTTGAGATATTTTTACTTTGGATGCTGTTCAGCAAAGAAGTGAATGTGGGTCATCAGTGTCCAAGCGGGAGGCAGTGGTATATCATGATTTGAGTGCAACTACTCTGGTATCAAATCTAACAACCATCACAGTGACGTTATCGGTTGTTGATTTTTCAATGGCTAAAGCGCAAAGCATATTGGATGCAACTTTTGGATCTTTAACATCTTTGATATAATCAACTGCAGTTTGATCAGAACAAACATCCCATAAACCATCACATGCAATGATCAAAAATTCGTCATCTTCCTGTAGTTCAGTTGCTGTTGTATATGGAGATCCAATAACCAAGCTTTTCATGTAGGAATCACCCAATGATCTAGTCACTGCCAAAACACCGTTGACTCTATTTTTGAGCATTATTCCACCACTATTTATGACACGTTGTTGTTCTAGTTTATCTGATGATTTGTGATCATATGAAAGTCTCTTGGCTTCACCATTTCTACACAAAACTAATCTTGAATCACCAACGTTTGCAGTGTATAGCATTCTCTTGTGTTTCTTAGTTGGTATGAAATCAAATGGAGTATCCTTTGGATCTTCCTTTTTCAATTTTTTCTTTTCTTCATCTTTGGAGTTGGTAGTTGATGTGATTGTTGTTGATGTTGTAGTTGATGCAGTGGTTGTACTTTCAGGTATATCATCATCTTCTATTTCTTCTTCCCATCTTAAAACAGCAACCGCAGCGGTACATCCACTTGATCCATTTATCTCACCAATCATTTTCTCATCCGCTTCCAAAAATGATTTATTAAGATTCACTCTTAGGTCCAAGCTGTCGTTTAATACTATGTTATCATAGAGAATATCATGTAAATGTGAACCACACCATCTAGCAGAATCCTTACCTGCATGACCATCAAACACTGCGAAATAACCCCAATCTAGTCTTTCAGCGAAATTGGCCACATACGTATGCACATCTTCCATAGTTGGTCTGAATTTGAGATTCTTGTTTTCAGAGACACCAACATTGAACGAGAGCCTGTCACATGGATGAGAGTGATCTGATTTATTCGAAGTGAACTTGAAATGTTTCTTGAACGATGATGTTCTTCCTTGAGGTTCTGTGGTATGGTTGATATGGTCACTATTTTCAAGTACTTGTTGGTGTACTTGTTTGTCTTCAACTATTCCATCCAGAGAATTGTCCTGATCTTTAGGGCTGATCTTCTGCAATAGTAAGTCTGTGGAATGTCGTCTTATGAACCTCATCACCTCTTTGGGCGACGATGAAAGTTTCAATGAGCTGGAAGAGGAATCATTAGAGTGTGGTGGTGCACTTGAATGCTGTTTTGACTCTTCAATCTCTAAAGGAGCAGAAGATGGAGACAGTTGCCTATCGACGGAAGGCGGGTTTGACATTTTGAAGAGCTTTTTGAATATATGAATGTGTGGTTTTGTATGCTGATTTATTGAACAATCAATGATAGGCAATATGAAGTTCGTAGGGTTTTATAAGGTCAGAAATATAAGTGTAATTAGTTATCTCTATACGTGTCACTGTACAAACTGGGGGATGTTTCGTATATTTTGACGGGTGGTCGGGATGAGGTGACAGACACGAGACTAAATACTTGATAGCAATGAGTTGGAGTTGATATCGACAACCAGGAAACTAGCGGAACGGGGTTGGATGTATGGCCTGTATACGTATCTGATAAGGGCTCCTTAACTTGAAGACGACGACGAATGGCAACTGGTACTAATGCCAACCAACAGGCCCTCTTCACCACCAGCAACGGAAGCGTTGGAATGAGAGTGAGAGTGAGAAAGTGCCAACTCGCAGGGCAGATTGTGGCGCACCCGCTCATTTACCAGCCACGCGTGTGTTACGTCACGCGTTACGTCATGCATTCTTATTTCTTTATTAACGCTACACAATTCACAGTTCTATGCTAGTTGCTTACAAGTAGAGGCCTTCCAAGCTCTCTTCAATCTTGTTCTTCAAGACTCTTTCCTTAGCCTGCTTGAAATCCTCCGCAATCACTTGCATTCTTCTCTCTCTCAATGCCAACAAACCAGCCTCCGTACAGATCGCCTTGATATCTGCTCCAGACAGATCATCCTTCGCACTCACCAATTCTTCCAAATTCACGTCCTGAGCAATGTTCATCTTGGATGTGTGTATGTTCAAAATCTTCTTCTTTGTGGAAGGATCAGGATTTTCAAATAATATCTTACGATCAATTCTACCTGGTCTAATCAATGCTGGATCCAAAGTCTCAATCTTATTTGTGGCCATGATAACCTTCACATCACCTCTATCATCAAATCCATCCAATTGATTCAATAATTCCAACATTGTTCTTTGCACTTCTCTTTCACCACCAGATGTAGAATCGTATCTTTTCGTACCAATTGCATCAATCTCATCAATGAACACAATTGATGGGGCATTATCAGATGCAACTTTAAAAAGCTGTCTAACTAACCTTGGACCATCACCCAAATATTTCTGAATCAATTCCGAACCAACAATTCTTATAAATGATGCACTAGTTTGATTTGCAACCGCCTTGGCCAACAAAGTCTTACCGGTACCTGGGGCACCGTATAGAATAACACCCTTTGGTGGTTTGATACCCATCTCCTCGTACAATTCCGGATGCGTCAATGGCAATTCAACAGCCTCTTTGATCTCTTGAATCTGCGATTCCAATCCACCTATATCTGCATATGATTCGGTTGGTTGCTTGTCCATCTTCATAACATTGATCATTGGATCTGTATCATCATTCAAAACCCCAACAATTGAAACCGTCTTATGGTGCAATAACACTTGGCATCCTGGCTCCAATAATCCTTTGTCAACAAATGATAATATGGAAACGTAATATTCAGGTCCACTTGATGATGAAACAATTGCATGATCATCATCTATAATCTCTTCTAATGTACCAATTGACATTGGGGTTCCTCTAATCTCATCGATCTTCTCTCTTTCTTCAGCTTGTCTTTGTTCAGTTGGCTGTAAGATTTCTTGGTTTGTAACAAATTCTTCTTCCAACAACAAATGATCCTTGATTCTTTCCAATTTCAATAATTTCAATTTACATCTGGTATTTGGTAAAACATTTGGTAATTTGGCATTCTGATCAGGTCCCTTTCTCTTCTTCTTACCGAATGATTTCGATTGCACAGGAGGTTCGTACTTTGGCTTCTGCTTCTTCTTGTCCTGCTCCTTTCTCTTCTTATTTGGCATAGATGCTTCCTGACCCATCTTTAATTATATATATATATATCTATTTTTTCAATTGAATTGTATCAATGTGAGTTGCAGAAGTTGATCTTGTGTAGTAGATTCAAGTGAATTGTTTTTGTTCTTCATTTTCGCCTCCCAAATTTGTTTGACGAAAATGGCGACGCTGGTTGTGCACACCACGACCTTTTCACGATACCGATTTACCAGCGTTTTGTGATTACCGACATTACCTTTATTGACTGTCCTATACATATATATACAAAGATACGACTATCAAACAGATGTTATTATTTGGATATGTGGAGATAGGAATCCAATGCTAGCTGTCTTATCTCATCATCGTCACAGGTTTTGCTGATCTGGAGTAACAACGGTTTAAAATCTTCACTCTTTTCACCCAAATATTTCTTGTCACTAAGATGGGATAGATTAGATAATGAATAGCAACATCTTAGAAGAACATCGTTGTTCTCAGCTTGTGTTTCAATTAATTGTAAAAGATTATCAACGAACAGTTCAGACCCAACCAAAATCTCCGAGATCAACTCGTATTCAGAACAGTTGGCAAAGATGTTCAATATTGCCAATTGTGATTGCAAATCTTTCAAATTCATAAGCTGAACCAAAGTCTTGAAATTCTTGTAGTTATCATTTCCGTCAATTTCCCAATTGAAGAATTTCTCTGAACATAGCGGTGAAAAGATCAAATTCGACAAAAGTTCAAGATCATACCTTTGAATTTGAACATTTTGCGATAGCATCAGATTGTTTAATGCTTTCCATCCTAGTCTAATGATCAAATTCTTGACAGTTTCATTATCAACGGATGATAAATTGATAAGAGCAACCAAAGCTTCAAAACAATCAATGGCTTCAATTCCATTTTCTCCCAACCCGCTCAATGGAGTCTCTGTAGCATAACTAGTTCCATGAACTTCGATATCGTATTGGATAACAATCTCAAGTAAAAATGGAATAGGGGTAACACTATCAATGTTTTTAAAAATCACATTTGGATCATTATTAACCAATATCTTGGCAAGGGTCTTGATTGCAATGTATCTTGATTCTGTATCTTCAACACGTTTTTCAACCTTGATTCCATCTTCCTTTGTATACGAGATACCATCCGATTTATTTGCCAAGTATGTAAGTAAAAAGCTCAAGCCTCCTTGTTTGATCACTTCTGATCTCAATTTGGGAGTGTATGAGAAATTATGAATGTTTCTGATAACCTGGGCTAAGATACCACTCGAAGGAGGTAGCCCTTTTATGGTATCTGTTAACTTACTCAATATCTTATGTGACTTTAACAATTTTATTATGAATTCTGTGATTTCTTCATCATTATCCTTCATCGGCTTCATTCTTTCACCAGTTTGCTTGTGCACGTTATTCAAACTTGCATGGTCTTTCAAAGATTGAACGGATTCCTGCTCCTTTGTTAGAATCTTGTTATAGGTTGTCAAGTTTGTAATGATACATAGGATACCAAATGTGATTTTCTTGTTTTTTAAACTTGATTCGGTGACTAGACATCTGATGAAATTATCATCGTCTCTTAACTTCTTTCTAAATCTAACATTCAATGATAAAAATGCCAAACCTTCAATACTATCACTCAATAGTTTTTGATTATCTTTCTCGCTGCTAAAACCTATAACACCATTGATCAAAACCTCAGCTAAATAATCCAATGATAGCAAATCCTTATGTTTCTCAAAAACTTCCTTCTTGATATTGTTCCATGATTTTATCAAGATAACAGACACAAGACACTCTATTCTCAAATGATTATGGTTCGATCCATCCAAGTTTATGAACTTCATCAACAAACCAATGTAGATATCTGTGATCACAACCCTACATGATTCTTCAATACATGCAGTTGAAAACAAGCTTAGAACTGTATCCAAATGTTCAACGTTATGAGAGATCTCATTCGACTTTAATCCTAACAACCAAGTCACTTCAAACGCCATAATTTTCAAAAATTCTTCATTCTGTAAGAACAGTTTGGTGCACAGATCCAATTGAACAGGGAACAACTCGGTCATGATTCTGAAAAGATTCAATTTTTCAGCTCTTGAATCAGCAGTGGTTATCAAATCCTCAAGTTGGGTTTCTAGTATGGCTTTGATCTCATCTTGGGATGTCAACTGGGACAGCTCCAAGACTGTGGCTAATGATAGCGACGAAGTTTCATCATATAACAAGTACCTCAATAAATAGTTTATCAACCTTGAGATGTCTTCGGTGGTTAGGTTCTCTTCGTTGGAGCTCAATGAGGTTAGCAAGGCAGTCAGCAAAGGTGTTGATGATGAGAAGAGTATTTCATCCTGCTTGACTTTTTCAGAACTTTCCAAAGATGCTATGTCTTCCTTGAGAGATTTGATCAACTCTGATACTGGAAGAGACATTGTGTTTGGTATTCGTGTATGTGTGTGTCCTTGTCGAAAACACCCATATCTATCACTATCTGTTGAGCCAATGTTCAACAGGGCATTTTTCACTTGTTCGCCAAAGACGCGATGCGATCTCCAGTTTTTGATTTTATCTGCCAACGTTTGCACTGGACTACAGTTTACTTAATACTGAGCTGCACTCAAAGCAGGTCTGGAAAGGGGATGGGAGGTGTATAAATCTCTACAGCGTATTTTGAATAGAAAAGGCTAGACAGTATCGAAATCTGAATGTGTATTGAATATAAAAAAACCAAAAGAATTGAAAAGAACTAAAAGAATCAGAAGCACTAAAAGGAAACGGAAATCTAAATCGAAAATTAAAAAGTAAAAGACAGACTTTGGAGTAGATCCGGATATTGATCTAATTTACTTAATTTTTTTCAGATCTAGAAGTGACACTTTGCAAGTTCAATGTTTTTGAAGTAACCGGTTCAAGATTTGATGATCTTGAAGTAATTGGTGCAAGTTCCATCTTGTTTCTGTGCTCAATTTGAGCATTCAGCTCTCTTTCAATTGCTTCCTTCTCCATAACCTTATCCAAGTTCCAGTATTGAATTAAGAACATGATGGCAGTTAAACCACCGGCAGAAGCCATACCAACAAAAGGCCAGATCAAATGTGGATCTTGCAAAGCGGCAGAGACAGCTTCAGAGATAGCAGCAGAGAAAGAGTTAGTTAACAAGAACAAAGCCATAACCAAACCCTTGGAATTGGTTGGTGCTCTGGTATAAGCCAATTCATAAGCTTGTGTGTAACAGAAACATTCACCAGCGGCAGCTAAAGCGTAAACGATAACTTCATACCAAGCTGTAATTGCAGCAGGTTCATCACAGTCCGTTGCATAGTAACCACAAGGAGATTCAGTATAGACTTTCCATTGCAAGATAGCACCAACCATTGAGGATAAACCACCCAATAAGAAACCGAATGAGATCTTGTGGACAGATTTCCAGGACATGTGATACTTGTCACAAAGTGGGTAGTAGAAGTAATCTAAGAATGGAATCAAAACAATGATGGTCAATTGATTGAAATTGTTGAACAAATCATTTGGAACGTTTTTGGTTGTCATTGCACCAGCTTGGGCATTCAAAGTAGAACCTAAACCAGAGTCATTCAAGTTGAAAACAACCCAGTATAAGAACATGAGACATTGAAGGAAAGTGGATTTGAAGTCCTTAACTTCTTGATCGGTCCAGGATATTGGAGTTTGTTTCTTAGCATTGAGATAGATTTCACCTCTAGCTTCCATTCTGGATGGTAAGGAGAATTCCCAGAAGTCCTTGTTGTACATTCTCTTAATAAAGTTACCTCTGAAACAGACAGACAAAACTTTAGCAAACTTGGCCAAGATGGAACCTTCAGGAGGAGGATGCTTGACGAAACGGCCAACCCAGAACATAAACATACAAACCAACAAGTACATTAAACCAGGAGCTAAGAAGGCTAACCAGTAACCGACATCTCTTGCAGCATAAGAAGTGGCCAATTGCATAAAGGAACCAACGTTAATAGACCAATAGAAAATCATGGTGACTCTTTCCATAGACTTATCTCTGTCAACGTAAACAGTTTCACCACTTGGTAAAACTTTCAAGACATTAGCTCTGTATGGGTATTGATCCAATAATAAAGGTAATAAGTTTGGTTTGATGAAACCTGTACCCATAGCCAATAAGATGATAGCAATGGCAGTTGGAGCAAGGGCATGACCACCAGAAATGACTTTTGGAATAGCAGCAATAACGAACAAGACATGGGACAGTAAACCAATCCAAACACCAATCATGATGGCTTTGAACTTACCCAATTTGGAATCAGCCAAGTAACCTCCTAACAATGGACAAACATATGCCAAGAATTGCAACAACATGACAAAGGCATTGGCATCTGTCAAACCCATGTCCAATGCACCTGCAGAAGTGTTCGAAGTGTGTGTTGAACCGGTTGTTGAGCCGGCTGGTAATGGTCTCATGATGAAATTAGTCAAACAACCTTGAACACCATAGTAAGAACCTCTCTCTGCGAATTCAACGATCAACATCAAATAAGCAACGAATGGAATCTTACCGTTGATTCTTCTGTAGTTTTCTTTGTCTTCAAGTGTAGCAACGTATAGACCATCAGGATTGAATTCATCTGCATATTCGGCAATTAGTTCACGGTCGTTCAAGCTGATGGATCCAACTGGTGGACCTTCAAATTCATCAACACTTTCTTTCTTTTCCATATTGAGTGAAATACTGTAGCTGAGAAAAAGTTTTTATGTAGTTTTAATAGAGTTAATGAAATATATTCCGGATACTAGTACAGCCAGACGACCATTAAGATGCGGAAGCCATCTACTATTTATATACACCAGACACAATTTGCCCAAACATGCAACCCGAGAACAAACAAACAAAAAAACATTGCAAGATTGGATAAAGTGGAGAGCCATTTAGAGACGGGGGAAAGTGAAGGAGGTACGGCATGGCACGAGTGAAACAATGATAAGTATTCTGTACCAACATTTCA
The DNA here is from genome assembly GCA_030568425.1 of Ambrosiozyma llanquihuensis. Lineage (NCBI taxonomy): Eukaryota > Fungi > Ascomycota > Pichiomycetes > Pichiales > Pichiaceae > Ambrosiozyma > Ambrosiozyma llanquihuensis. The sequence goes on along the minus strand of JAJMFV010000277.1, from coordinate 54,805 downwards.
TGCCACCATCCTTATCACAGTTGTGGGATTAGATCATCTGCTCCAGGGCCACTTTTCTTTTTCTGCGCTCGCTTTTTTCTGCTGTGCGAGCTCGAGCCCAGTAAAGTGTCAATCTCGCAATTTCATTGTGCTCGTATTGCGTTTACTGGTGAGTCTGTTGGGGATGGTGAACAAGATCATGAGGACATTCAGATGCTGTAGATGATGTTGTGGTGGTGGATGGTGTGCTTGGTCAACATGCACCATAAATTAGTTGTGGCCTTTGGAACTACATGAAAAGAGCTTGGAAAGTTGAAAGCCATACAAGGACAAGGACATGACTACTGTGGTTGAGTTGGTGTTCCGTGTGGGTGTCTCAAGCTTATGTGCTCTTGATAAGAGGTTGCGTTTTAACCTTTAGTAACCGGTGCCCGATACACTTATCTCCTGGTACTAAGTACATATGTTAAGATTGTAACCAGCCTATATCGACGCTCTAACCACCTCATCTTGCTAGGTTGGTCAGACGACAAGCCGTAGTAATTTAGGCTATGCGCAGATTAAAAAGAATGCCAGAGATATTAAAGCAGCAGGAGATACACGGCCTATGGATTTACTTTGACAGTTCAACATACTCAACATAATAAGACTGGTGGTCGTGATGCTCCATCGTTCGGCACTGCAATGTACCTTTACCTCAGTCGCAGATTGCCGTCTCTTGATGCGGTTCCTCTTGTGATTTCTCCGATGAAACGTAGAAGAAAAGCAATGTTGCGGCTCCGTATTGGAGACAGCATTGTCCGCGCTGCCAAGCGTGGTGCCTGTTGGAGCCAGTTGGATGAATAGATCCTCCTCTTGAAGAGGCCAAAAGTGTTGCACGTTTTTCACCCTGCTGGGTTTAAGGAGCCTGTGCTTATGTGTCTCTCATCTTTTGCAAAAGATAAGTAATCTAGACGGAGAAGGAGAGATTGGGGAGATTGGGGAGGTTGGGCTCCATGGTGAAGTGGCGCTCCTGGGGATCTCTTGCTGTTTTTTGGCATTTTACTCTCTCTATAAGTGGGGTACTCATACATTGAAATTAGAGAACCATACATACCCACAAGCAGATGATACTAATGGATGAGAGTTGTGAGTTGTTGTGTGATATAGTGTGATATTGAGTGATAGAGTGATGCCCTTCAGAGATACGGCCTGCTTGCTGCCTCTTCGTGAAACGGCAGCTGGTGCGGCTTGTGCACGCTTCTCTTCCTCATTCGCGTGGTGTTTCCCAACTGTGCACTGCAAAGTGCAAACTGGCCACCATACCCGATTTGCATTAAAACTACCCAATATCCTTCCCATGACAAGGAAACATCATAAAAAATATATGTATATATTATTTGAATACTGTTCGACCACTGTTTGACCACTGCGCAGATACAGCATTCAAAATATATATAGTTGTAACAATAAGTAGCGAATTTGGGTAGTTGTTGTGGTATGGAGCTAAGATGCCCAAAAAACTTAACGGTATACCGGTTTGAGATTTATATGTAAATAACAATGCATTACCATACAAGGACTCAGTGCTACCAGAATCACCTAAGCAATTTGTGTTCAACAACTCAATATTTCTCTCTTTTCTTCTAGCCTAATGTATCACTCATTCTTGGGCTTGTTAATTTATTGTATTGGATTCAAGACTATCTTCGCTGATTTCCAATTTGAATAACCCCCAAAAAAGATACAATTTCGGCCACTTTGCACGGCGATAGATGGGCTGCTCCAATTCAAATTGTAATTTTTAAAACCGTTTTCTTTCTTTGTTTGTTTGTCACAATGAAGAAGAAGTGTCTTTGCTATGCTTTGTCTCCTCTGTATAAGAGAGCCTAGAATGATTCAAAAGCCGCGATCCCAACAGGGTAACCTTTTTGACTCACCGTATATACGAGGTTGCCGGACTGTATGCCGATATCCTTTCCAACCTGCACAGATTATAGCAGCGTACTCGACTCCATATCGCATTGACAGACAAATGCAGCTATATATGTTGGGTATATATGTGTGTGTTGTAGCAGTATTGGATGATTGCTCAATCGAATCTAAAAATCACAGTCTCGGTTTGTCTAATTGTCTAATTGTCTAATTGTCTAATTGCCTTGTAAGAAGATGAGATGAGACGAGATGGGGTATTATATGATTGCCTGAATCATACCAGTTTGCGACCTTTCCTGTTGCTTTCAAATCTTAATTCAGCCTCAAGATACAGTGGAAAGTGATTCACTGAGTATATAGTATCAACACCTTCCCCTCATGGATCCCAGCTCCGTGCCACACTTTAACCTGGATGGAATAGATAACTGGAGGGGGGCACTTCTCCAAACAAACACTGCACCATCACCCAAGCAGGTTAACGGCAAATGAAGCAATAACCCACTCAAGTGTTTGCCATCAGTTAGCAGTACCCTCTCCATCCCTCTTCCGCTGGACTTCCATGTATTATGATGAATGGTGAGTTGTGGATAGTGAATAGTGTGGGCCAGTGAAGCTGTTGCCCTTTTCCACGTGCCGGCGGGAGACACCAGCCATAGATGCGGATGCACCTGCTTCCGCACCGCAAATGACGCGCGCCACAGCAAAATTCCCTGCTCTTTTCGTGGGCCGCTGCTCCGTCACGGGAGACTGAACCAGGAAATGAATCATCTTTGAAGATGACTTGGTGACGATGACTACGACGACTGTGACTATGACTATTAGCATAAGTATACTTTATCTTCTCTCTCCATTGACTTGAATACCACACCAATGGACTGAATAAAAGAGGTTTCCATCCATCTGTTATATCATCATTCAACCTATTCTACTCAGTTGTTCAACATTGTATTTTCAACTTCTGTGCGGTGATTTAAAATCAGAGTACTGAAAAATAAAACAAATACAAACATTCATAGCATATACATATACATATATAGCATAGACACATTCCATAATCATGTCATCTCCTGAGATCATACAGGATCTGGCAAACACAACGGAAAACCCGAAACCAAAATGGACATCGAAACTATGGAAGATAACACTTGACATATGGTACGAATACTGGTTCTACATCTTCTTGGCAATATTCATCGTGATTGCCAGATTTGCTCCAAATTTCGCAAGACAAGGTGGATTGGTCAGAGCGGAGTACACTATCAACTACTTGGCCGTTGCTGTGATCTTCTTTGGTTCTGGCTTGTCCATGAAAACTAAAGATTTGATGGTTAATATGGCCCACTGGAGAGCGCATTTGACCGTTATTGTCTTGCAGTTCTTGATTACAAGTGCCATTATGTATGGGTTTGTCTCGGCTATTAAGAAAGCTCATAATGGGAAGATCTCAGATTGGATGCTTATTGGTATCATCGTTACTGCCTGTTGTCCAACTACGGTTAGCTCGAATGTTGTTATGACTAGAAAGGCAGACGGGAATGAACTATTAACCTTATGCGAAGTGTTTCTTGGTAATTTATTGGGAGCTTTTCTAACGCCTGCTTTGGTTCAAATGTATACCGTTGGTGATTTTGCATTCGGTAATCCTGCCAATGGCTCATCTGTGACTAGAGTGTATAGAGATGTCATGAAACAAATTGGTTGCTCTGTGTTTGTGCCGATTTTCGTTGGTCAAGTCTTACAGAATATCTGGCCCAAGCAAGTGAAATGGTTTTTAACCACTTTCAAGTTCAATAAAGTCGGTTCATTCATGTTGTTGTTGGTCATGTTTTCATCTTTTTCAACTGCTTTTTATCAGCATGCTTTCACATCAGTTTCTCATGAATCTATTATAATGGTTTGTTTTTTCAATTTCGCAATCTATATGCTATTTACCGTGATATGCTTCTTACTTTCAAGACCAAGATTCATACTCACAATCTTCTCTGAACCACCAAATGAATCACACTCGAAATTGTATAAATGGTCCTACATTACATTCCGTCCATTTTATTACAATAGAAAAGATACAGTCTCCGTGATGTTATGCGGTGGTGCCAAGACGGCAGCATTGGGTGTCTCCTTGGTTAGTTCCCAATATGGTTCGGATTTTGAATATTTGGGTGAATTGTTGGTTCCATTGGTTTTGTACCAAGCTGAACAAGTCTTGGCTGCTGGTTTGTTAACAAAGTATATGAAGAAATGGATCCATGCTGACCCTGAATATCAAAAGCAATTGGAAGATGAAAAACTGCAGGCGGAAGATGAATTGAAAGATGCGAGTTTAGAAAGATCAATTGAAGTTGATGAATCTGTTGATCAAACAAATAGTGTCTCTACCCAGAATAATTTACACCATAGATCACCTGTTTAACCTATTACTACCTTACATTTAGACTTTCTCCTCTGCGATTATACTCTCCCTTTAATTTATTCATTTAAAATTTCTTTATAAATCTAGTAGATAAGATCCCAATAGGTGTACTTCCAAACCCAAATTCTCTAATATCAACACCTCCTTTAATCAGATCGTCAATGTATGTCTGAACCATCCAAAATTCAGACCCTGCAATCCATATCAATCCAATTATCATACTCACGTACCTATTCAATCCAATGTTAACTTTAGAGTTCCAAAAATTAATAACCAATGTTTCAATAACAATCAACACCCATTGATAAGGGAAAAATGCAAATGAATAAAACCATCTTCCAATCCAAATCTTATACCCCAAGATCTCAATATTCGGAGGCACGAACCAAGGAATATTAGTATTGTAATCATATGCCAAATTCCACTCCAACCTAGAAGTGGCAAACGCGTGGATTCCACCAGTCATACAAAACACCAACAAGTAATACATCTCCTTACTCAACCTCAAACCTTTCGAATAGTGTTGCACTATGGGAACCGTCATCTGATGCATTAGCTTATGCCATAGATTCCGCCAGAAAGACTTCACCGTGAACTCACCGTTCATCGATCCAAACAACGGTGGGAATTCTTGTGGTTGATATACCCCGAGAACTATTGCAACGAGGGCAGTTGTGCAATATAATGAGTTGATGCCATAGTACACCACGTACGCTGTAGCCAATGCCAATGTTGCCTGTTTGTATAACGGTAAGCCTGAATGCGAGTACAAATCAAGCGGTGCGTTGATTGGGTCGGCGCTCCAGCCCTGTGATTGTATATAGTCCGTCAACCTATAGAGATTACAACACACGTCAAACAATAGTCCCTTTAGTATGAACTGAACGAGTATGATATCAAGGATGTAACTCTTCTTGTCAAAGTGAACGGGTTTCGCCAATCCTTTGATCTGCCAGTTCCAGCCAATACCACGGATATTGAAACACGACCTTTCAAAACACCATTTGAATTTCTTCCAACCTGTGTAATTCTTAACTTGCTCAGGCGTCTCCCTGTCGATCTTGTAGTCTTTCAATTCAGGGTACTCTGTGATCACGAACATGTCAAGCGTGTACAAGAACAGGATGCTCAATGCACCTTGCAATACCCTTGCTATTGTGAACTGAGACGGTATGGGACTGATTGTGGCTTGGTATAGAATGTAGTATAGTATTGGGATCGCAATGTATTTGCGGTATGGTTTGGGTGGGATTAATGTGAGGATTGTAGGGATGGTTAGACCCCACATTGCGTAAAGATGGATTGGGATGGCCATTCTTTTTAGGATCGATATTATTGGTATATTTGAGCTGTCCATTGTGTTGTGTGAATGTATCTAGTTCTAATCATATAAGATGAATAAGGGATTCTATTCTATGAAGTTGACATTTTGAGTTATATGAGGATTGTTGAGCATTTAGGCTAACGAGGCCTCTGTTGATGGGCCATGCCTGCTCAGTTCAGTTGCATTTTGGGATAACCGATGCTGTAACACTGCACTGCCTTGAGATCTCAAAAAATTGAAAAAAAATGGAATCCAAAAAAAAAGAAGCAGAATGCAGTAAAGACCAGTAGGGAAGATAGACGGGAAGAACGGGCCATTTGTTGTTTCTGTTGGTAGGTATAGACTCTAAAATGAAGGACTATTTGGTTTATTTGTCACAGGCACATTTGCAGTTCAGAAAGCCAGAGCTGGAGTCATTGGCTGCACTATACAACCTTGATGTTGATTTTTCTCACCATGACGAAGAGTCTCCATTTCTTATAATCAAGCTTGAAAACGATGAACAAGCGTACAACCTTGTATCAAGAGGAATATTGATCAAGTCTATTTATGAACTATGGGGTCAGGGTAGTACTTTGGATGAATTGCATGAGTCAATAAAGGGAAACTCACAGCAATATTGGGATCAAAATATAAATGATACGTTCAAGTTTGAAATCACAACGTATCAAGGTGGTAATAAGACCCCATTGAAAACACAGTTGAAACTATTCGAGTCATTTGCATATCTTGGATTCAAAGGTAAGATCAATTTGTCAAAACCACAGCAGTTATATTCAATCTTTCAGAATTTCGAACTGGATCAATCTACACAGAGACCATTCAAAGATCCAAAATATTGGTATTTTGGTAGACGAATTAACGTCAGTTTGAGATCTTTAGGAGTTTTGGAAAAACTCGAGATTGCAAAGAGACCATACTATGGTACCACCACTTTTGATTGTGAATTGTCCATGATCACATGTAATTTGGGGTTGGTTAAAAAGGGACAGTTGATTTGGGATCCGTTTGTTGGAACTGGATCTTTCTTGTTGGCAAGTTCGGAATTTGGTGCTGTTGGTTTTGGAAATGATATTGATTTTTTGACTTTGAAGGGTAAGAAGGGTAAAAGAATAGTTGATAATTTCAAGCATGTTAACAACAGTGTATTGTTTGGTGATGTGATGTGTATGGATTTTACAAACAGTGCATTGAGATCCGATTTAAAGATTGATACAATTTTATCAGATCCTCCATATGGTATCAGAGAAGGATTGAAAGTTTGTGGTGTTGCTGATCTAGAGAAAATAAAAGGTAAGGATACATTGAAAATTGAAGGAGAATTGGCATTTTTAAGAAAAGATTATGTCCAGCCCAAAAAATCGTATTCCTTGGACCTGTTATTAGACGATCTACTTCAATTTGCAGTGGACAGATTGCCAATTGGAGGAAGACTTTGCTTTTGGATGCCCGTTGCCAATGATGAAGATATACCAACGATGATTCCACACCATGAAAAATTGGAGTTGCTTTACAATTTACAACAGGACTTCAATAGATGGTCTAGAAGATTGCTCGTGTACGTTAGAAGAGGTGATGATTATCAAGGTAAGACTGTTACTAGTGAGGAAAGAGGTGATAATAATTTCAGTTATAGATACTTCAAGAAATTTTCACCAAAGAGCAAATCTGAAGTGTCTTCATAGTTTATTCATTATACTCTGTTGTCTTGTATTATTGACATTAAGCATATTATAGAAATTTTGCATCTTAATAAATTGTATTGTATTATTATAGTTGTTGTAAATTATTGTAATAAATGGGTAGAATAGAACATGTACACAATTCACTTTATTTCTTTTACATAAATTAAAGGAGAAGGTGTTATTTTAGTTGATTTGATAAACAGTTTTACACATGACAAATATTAGAAAACAAAAACTAGAGTATTATATATATTGTGATTTGAAGCTGCTTATTCGTCGTCGTTTTCTAAGGTTTGGGCAGCAATTCTGTCCAAATCTCTTTGACCGTTTTCAGAGATCTTTCTACCACCCTTACCGGAGATTTCTAAAACACCAATCTTTTCTAAAGCTTGTAAAACTCTTCTGTTAACGGAACCAGAAGCATCGTAATGCTTACCGGACTTTGGACCTCTGTTCTTGGCACCACCGTATAATTTGTTCAACTTACCAACACCAACGTGCTTTCTTAAGTAGATGTGTCTGGCAACTGAAGCAGCTCTCTTGTAGAACCAACCTTCAGCATCTTGAGGTGGTAATTCGTTACCTGCTGAAGTCTTAACCAATTCAACGTAACCTGGAACTTCCAACTTACCTTGTCTTTGTAAGAAATGAGCGTAAGCGTTAATGAAATCTTGAGCTGGAACGTCTCTATAATAATGATATTAATGATAATAATAAATGTTAGTATAATATTCTCTATAGAGTTGAGGAGAAAGTGGTTCTAGTTTCATTTGGATGATGATTTATTAGTTCATGTCAAATTCAAGTCTGGTGAGAGCTAAGTAGTTCATATAGTCAATCAGTTGAGGTCTAAAGTGATAATATTGAGTTCATTTTCATGAGAGTATAAGCCACTGGCTGGAACAATCTTTGATCAATCGGTTGTTACAAAATCATCAATTTTATAAGATAGTTTATTGAAGATGATTGTTGATATCTAGTTGCATCTTGATGATTTTCAGAATTCGTTGACAAATGGTGGTGTAATATGTATTTATACGCCTTTGTTGTGGGAACTGAAAGGTTCTTCTGGTAACTGTGTTTTCATAGCTCTGTCTAAAGGTAATGAAGTGGTCTATATAATATGTGCCCTCTTGCTGAGTGAAAATTTGAACCTTGTAACAACCTTTGTATATGTATTTGGTAGTTGTGATTATCATTTTCGATTAACGTGAAATAGCTGATATTGACGTGGTACTTCTATTCATAGTGCTTGCTTGATGTTTAGGTGTCTCATTCAAATGGGTAACTCCAATTTATATAGTCTCTCTTTAACCTTTGAAATGGGGATCAAAAGTTCCAAACTTTGAGTCAACAGTTGAACATAAATCATCTCCTTTGATACTGGTAGTAAAGTATGCATACCTAACGGTATAACCTGCCATTTTTAATGTATATATTATAACTTTTGATGTTAGTAGAAAGGTCTTGTATACACCACAGGCTCTTGTTAATATTGAGCTCCATTTTTTACTTCAACACTTTTTTTCACACAACCCACTGGCTCTCTCTGTCTCTCTCGCTCGCTCGCTGAGCAGGAGACACTGAGACTGAGACTGGGACTGAGACTGAGAATCCACCCGTGCCGCAGCTGCCACGCTCAGAGTGCCACGCGGTCGAGAAGCTGTTCCGCGCACTGCTCTGCAGCGGGGGACTGCCCTCAACCCCTCGCACCACCCATCCAGAACAACTATTCACAGTCACACTCAACTTTCCGATCTTCCCAACTCGGTCGCCGCGCACGCATGCCTCCATTGGCAGAGTTTCTATGCGTGGCGCTGATGTGGCTGGTGATGCGGGCCGTGATAATCGAATAAACGAGATTGAATATCCCACAAGATTTGGCATGTTTCTACATAGAGTCTAGATTACCAGTTTGGGTTGAATTATCAAGTACAATTATAAAAATAATTGGAATTAAAACAGAACTAAAAAATACCTTTTTTATTAACAGTAAAACACCAAAAATCTTTGAATTACAAAAGACTATACGTAAAAAATGAGATGATTAAATGTAGAGATTAGGTTTATCGAATAAACATATATAATATTAATTAGATTAGACCTTGAAACCTCTGGAGTTTCTTCTACCTCTAGCTCTTTCGAATTTTCTACCCTTTTGAGCAATTCTTGGAGCCTTACCACTGTGTGGACCGAAACCGAAATGTCTAACGGCTTCTCTGGAGTTTCTGGAACCTCTGACAATCAAAGTGTTGGAACCGGTTGGGGCTCTCAAAGCTAATTGATCGAAAGTGATGGCTTCACCACCCTTCTTGGTGATGGTAGCTCTAGCACCCTTTGTGAATCTTAAAGCAGTGACGGTAACGTTTTCTGGGAAAGCGTGTAATCTGACATCATCGGTAACGGTACCAACAACAACAATGGTCTTCTTAGCAGAACCTGGTTGACCTAAAGCCTTGGTGATCTTGGCAACAGAAACAGGTGGTCTGTTAATCTTGGATAAGAATAATGACTTCAAGACAATCTTGTTGAATGGAGCATCAGTACGACCTAAAATAAATTTTCAGAGAAAGAAAAATAGGAGTTAGTATTAATGTGGAACTTAGAAACAGTGAAAGAACCTCTGATCCGTTTTCTTGAAGAACTCAAGAAAACAAACTAGAAGGTCTTTCACTCTTTCCTTTTAATTCTGCTCTATAACGCACAATGTCAAAAGAGTACTCGCAGAACTATAATATGGGTGTGCGTGTGTGAATCACCACAACACACTCGAAAGATATCCGTAATCATGAAAAGAACTTTAATGATTAATCATGGATAATATTCCAACCCATCAGAGAATGAGCACGATGAAGATGAGAACTGTGAAGTTCGAATTCCATGTGACATGTTCAAACTCCAGAAAGTTACCGACCCAGAAGGGCCAAAAGAATAAAATGTTCAAATTAAACCAATCAAGAAACAAAATTAATTGTACTCTTTTTAGGTGTATAACATTTGAGTATCTTATTCCTCATAAGTGAAATGATAAATTGATAATAGAGAGAATTAAAAGGCAAATGGTTTGATGTTGTTGCAAATTGACATACGAGCTAAGAAACTGTATAACTTGACTAATGACTTCAAGTAAACGTTTTCAGACTTTGGAGCTTCTCTGTGACCAGATCTGGCGTGTTGTTTAACAAAGTGATCTCTACCCATTGTGTATGTTGTGATATGTGTTTGTGTATATAGATTAATCTGTTGTAGTAAGTATGTGGTGATGAATGAAAATGGTTTGAAATATCAGCTTTATTTTTTCTCAACTCAGTTGCAGAGCGAAAAAAAATTTGGAGCGAAAGAATTTGAAGATACTGTGCGGCTTATTTGGGGAGGGTTAGCGATGAGGGTTAGCGATGTCACGTGGTCTGGCATTGTGAAGAGGGTCTCGTTTAAATCCCCATTTATAAACCCCAATATCAATAACGCAATAGCTTGGTTCATTCATCAAGAGCATCGCTTAGTGCATCACTCTGACGGGTAGTCTCTTGGTAAATATGAAACTGTAGTACAGGGAGGCTGGATTTAATAGATCAAAGTATCAACGGTTTGCCATATCGCATATCGTAAATCTGTGATTGGAATATACCTTAATTGGATGAGATAGTCTAGGTGTATATCCTGTTACCAAAATCCCACTGATAGCAGCGCCCCTTTAGTATAAGTAAAGAAGGTGTTAGTTTCTTGCTTGTGCCACTATGAATCATATACAAGAACATAAATTATACATCATACATTATACTATGGACGATCTACAGAGCGTTTAGGAATGGACTTTCTATAATTACCTCCTAATTTGAGATAACAAGTATGAATAATATGTTAATCTTCTACTCTGTAAATCTATCTAGTTTGCCATTATCTATAAACTTGTATCAATTCTAAAAGACAAGCAAGCGGAGGCACATGCAGCGATCTTGAAAGTTGATCACGCTGCATTATCAATGCCATTTCGAAAAGGGGAGGGACTGAATGTGCTAGCCCAGATCCTCCAAATGGGTGGTACTGTACATTAAATATTCTTCCCTTTTTGACTGTAGATCCAGTGTTTTCAATGTTATCAAACCAAAGATTTCACTGCAACTCAAGAAAAATAGTTAGCAGCATATAATAACAATATTAAACTCAATGTTTGTACCAGATACATAAAACAGCTAATCAAAGTACGGTTTCTTCTCCTCCACGCCGAATCAATCCGTGGAAATAGCAGGATTAGTAGATGCCTCAAATGGTATTATAGCAACACATACTATTGTATCTCCAAATTGATATAGTTTAACCACTGAAGTGTTCTGGTGTGTGATCAAACGTAACCCCAATGCAAAAAGAAGGAAAACACAGACTCGTTACTACACGCGTTACGTAATACACGTTGCGCACCGATCGATAAATGTTGATCGCATCATGAATCTGAATCGTGTTGATCGTGTCAAATGGAGGATTATGTATAGTCTGCTTGAACGCTTGCAAGTATATACCTAGATACCTCGACTGCATCAGAACCAAATTGGAGAAATAAACACAATCAATACAATGTCCGCATCATTACCAAAGGATAGATTGAGAACGGAGGAAACGAATCCAAGAGGAATACCAGAAGCCAAATTCATTGAAAATGTTAAAGACTTCCTACCTAGTCAAGTTCAAGATTCCGATCTGGAAATGCTACTAAACGAACTACAGAACAGACTACAACAGTATAAATATATGGAAGCTCAAAGGCAGGAGTTGTTAAAAGGTTTGAATACCAAAATACCTGACATCACCAAGACTTTAGAGATGTGCAAGTTCCTCAAAGATCAAAACGAATCAATTGATGTTAACTACGAGTTGAATGATACCGTTTATTCCAAAGCTGAAATTAAACCTACTGAAGTTGTTTACCTTTGGTTAGGTGCTAATACCATGCTTGAATATCCAATTTCAGAAGCCATTGATTTGTTGCTTGAAAGATTGACACTGGCTGAAAAGCAACAAGCAAACACGCTTGAAGATCTGGAATATCTAAGAACCAATATTACAACCATGGAGGTTAATACTGCTAGAGTTTATAATTGGGATGTGCAAAGGAGACGAGCATTGAAGCAACAAGAGGCACAATAAATGTGGTCGTTAGGTTGCATATTTTGTAGTGAATTGATTTGATTCATTAGCGGAACTTCTAATATTTTGATAAATTCTGGCAGCTGGAGAGTTAATATATACTACTACTATAATGTTATCAATAGAGTTCAAAAAATTAAATCATGAAAAGTAAAGCAAATTGTTTATACATTATCTCCGATCATTCATCTTCTAAATGTATCGAGTAACTGAGAACCAAGTGGTCTGATTGGAGTATCTTCCCTATTCTGATCATCCTCCTCCTCCTCTTCATCAAGCAAAGGAGCCTCCTGCTCGTTCGCAACTGCGTTATCGCTTGACACATTCAAACGAATACTTTGAGAAGTCGTCTCACCAGATGCATACTTATTGTAGAGTTTATCGAATAACTTGAAGCTCTGTAGATTGGAGAACGGTAGCAATTTATTGTACGATAGAACGCCAATGATTAGTCCCATTAGACTCACTATTATAGAACTAATTGGACCATCGCTCAATGCTAACTGAATCATTGCAATATATGATATGAAATGATTTGTGAAATCAAAGGAAAATCCAGAGATCTTGAGGGTTATTCTGAATATCGTTGGCGTCGTTTGTGAGTAGAAGTAAAACAAACCAAATATCAAACCAGTTGGACCAGCTGGTATGAACATATTAACTCCAACAACATTCAATACCCAAGACACCAGAAATAGAGCAATCAGGTTATACGATAGCAACAATACTATCAATTTGAGGTATCTTAATGACCCTAAAACCCTTTCCAGATTCTTGAGGTTGAGAATCAGAATAAACGTAGTTATAATCACTTGAGATGAGTTCAGATAGCATAGTTGGATTATAAGAAATCTAAAGTATTGAGAGTATTTGGTGATGAATGGATCATACGCAAATATGAAATATTTCTTTAAGTCTAGCAATGACGTTGCAATTGGCACTATTATAATGAAAGATAATAACGATGATGTTATAGGAAGATTTTTGTATCCTTTGGGCAATGAAGCTGTCATGGTTGTGGTATGGTATGGTATGGTATAGTATGTGGTTAGTGAATTATTGTTGGTTTATCTTAGAATTGGGTGTTTTCGGTGAGAGAGAGAGATCTTAGATTTTGGTTGAGTATGGTTTCCTTGTCTAGTATGTAATTCAATCGGGTTTCTCTTCAATGTAAACTGTGAGAGCCTGATGCATACCCACCAGTTGCTTGTAGATACTATCGAATAGCCGTTGCACGATCGAAGATACGCCCTCTTGCGGGACACACCCGTGCACCGGACATATAAGGGGTTCAAGTCTCTTCTTTGGGACGTGGAGCATTTAACACAAGTCTGAGAACATGGTGCTGGTACTGTTCATCGGATAACAACTTCACACAAATAGAAAATACAATTGAGATGTCGGACCAAAATAGTCTATACTACAAGTTAGGACCACAAGGCCGGTCTTTGGTTTCCGCTTCCAATTCTTATTCAAACGAGGCCAGACTGCCCAATCAGCTCGACTTTCTATTAAATGAACTTTCCCATCCGAGTAGCAATACAACAATAGACAAACTGCTATCTTATTTGGCTCATTACTATCCGAAATTGAAAAACGAAGAAAATGTCAAATTGGTGACTTCATTTGTGGTATCATCTCCGGCATTTGCTAACCTCACCCTTCCCGATCAAATCAAGATGATGCAGTTTTATGCCTTTACAATCGGACAAAAATATAAGATCAGTGTTCCCACAATACCTTTTCCAACTTTTTATCACTATGCCCTACTTGGTATAGCGGAGAAGTTGAATTATCCTGTCTCGATCTGTATTATCACTGGATGCTTAATCTCTCAACATTCGGCAACCCAATATAACAGCTACCCAGTGAATGATGGTCATATTGCAACTGTTGACCATGAGCTCATCAAATTATTCAAAAAACAAATGCTGGCAAATATTGGAAATTCTTCTACCATCAAGTCCAATTTGGTGTTTCTGTCGTTTTTGAATGACAAATTGGATTATAATTTTTACAAAGAACTATCACTTCAATCCTCTATTTTGTCTAGAGAATTAGTGACTTTGATGTATGGTGTTCAGGTGGACCCTATAATCAAACAACATCGAAACACGCTTTCTATTCTGTATACTAAATTAATTGATGCCTCTCCTGATTTGAACTCTAACCTGTCGGACATCAACTGGAATTTACTTCAGATTCAATCATTTACTCAAGATTTACAGCATCATTACCCGAAGACAGACCATGAATGGAGTGATAACAAAACTGTGCTGTTCAGCTTAGTGATTATATTTGAAAGTATAATCAACAAAATTCTTTCCATAAACTCTTCAAAGCTGAATGAAATATGGTTCACAAAGTTCAGCCGTCAGATATTACAGAATCTCTACAATATCAGTTTTATCATAGATAAAGTTGGTACTGGGGGGTTTCAGTCTTATAACTTCGTTTATAAGTCATGCTTGAGTTGTATTTCCAACTATGATATCGCTACCACGGAGAAATTAGTTGAATACTGGATAACCGGTGTTAGATTTGGTATCACCCTCTGTCAAAGTCCCATTGAACAATCTAAACTCTTATTTGTGCTGAATTTCATAGAAAACAACATCAAGCTCTCTAATTCATCCAAGTTCATGCCAATAGTGTTGGGATTGGTCGAGGACTCAGTTAGCCAGCCTATACTTGAAGCTTCACATTCTGTCGCTCTAAAATACATATTAGACGACCCTTCTCCTTCCAAATGGTTGAATTACGCAAATCTAACTATTTCCCAGTTTCCTCAGAAGTTGGCATTTCACCAGGTGAAGATTATAATTGAAACCCTAACGAGAACCTTGTCCCCTGAAATGAATGGCTTTTTGGATGAACAGTCATTTGATCTTCGGTTGATCAAACCGCTCACGAATATTGTTTTGACCTCAAATAACCAAAACCTAGACATTCCTGGAAAATACCAACATCGTAAAGCTGCGTTGACTTCTATATTGATACAGATATCTTCATACATTCCAATTGACAAATATATTGCATACTTGGATTTTTTGAAGATTCAATTTATAGATGATTTGATTATTTGTACCAAAGAGGAGAGGGCAGGTTTGCTTGATGACTTGTGGGAAAACTTGTTGACGTGTAGCAAATATTTCCCACAGAAGGGGTCACTTGGTATCAAATGGTGGTACAACCAGTCGTCCAAATCAAGACTGTAAATGTAACTTATTTTACGTCGAGCGTTATAACAGCAAATTATGTAATGTTTGAAATCTTTGTTTATGGTATATATAAAATTATAATGACTCCCGATACATAATGTACCGTAATATGTGTTAAAGAAAAGATGAAAGAATTGTAAAAAGAAAACAATGGAACGAAAAGCAAAATCAAAACATAACCAGGAAAAGCAACAGCAAAAAATTATAGAAGAACCCCACCAATGACTTACAAATCATCTCCATCTCCATCAAGATCATCATCATCTTCATCGTCATCTTTCTGATCAAGGAAGTCAGCCAGTGCACAATTTGGATGCAGTATATACACCATTGAGTTTCTTTCAGCAACTTCCTTACTTTGTTGCCATTCGGCCACCTTTTCGTCAAGCTCACGAAGCTGAGTGGCATTCATACCTCTTTGAGGTTGTAGTTCATCAGGAATATCTTCTCCATCATCCTCTCCGGTGGTTGGTAACACACATAGTAAGATCTGATCCTTGACTAGTCTCTTCAAAACCTTCTGAGCAATCTTTCTCTCATTCCAATATTGACTTTCTGTTTCGATTTCATTCTCAATTTGCTTCACGTACCAATCGATCAAGAACTCTTTAGTATATCCTTGTTGATCATAGTCTTCAGATTCCGAAGAGCTTCTTTCCTTCTCACCAATCTTTCTAACGAATAAGTTCATGATCTTGACGTACTTCTCGTAAGGTATAGCGATTGGAGTTTTTTCTTTCTCAATTGGTTCAGCAGTCTGATCAACAGCCATATCTTGAACCTCTTCATCATCCTGTTGCTCTTGACGTTTGTTATCTTCATCCTCTTCATCTTCATCGTATGCATTTAGCTCAACATCTTCCTTCTCGACTCTGATAATCGATTGTCTCAACAGATCGTAAGCTTCAGCAACAAATCTCGGAGTGATATCATCGGTACAGTTGGCTCTTGCAATAGCCTCAGATAGTCTGATCATGGATTCTAATTGTCTCACGGTGATTCTGTAACTGCTTCTACCTAAACCTTGAGAATCATCACTTCTCAACTCCTTATATCTTTCAATCAGAAAATCTCTAGCTTCTTTGCTCATTTTAGGCTTGAATGTTCTAGCATATTTGATATATCTTAGTAATTGTTCTTTGGAATATGGTGGATCGATGGCATCGTCTCTTAACATATGCAAGTTAACAATATGGTCAGCTAGTTGGGTATCGATTCTTTCATTACATTCATCAAGAACAACAAAAAACAAATCGAATCTGGACATAATTGGTGCAGTCATAGCTAAATTGGCCTTCAACCCAACTTTAGGATTGTATCTACCACCGATTGGATTGGCAGCGGCCAAAATGGAGGTTCTGGCATTCAATGTTGCGTGTATACCAGCCTTGGCGATGGAAATAGTTTGTTGTTCCATGGCTTCGTGAATGGCCACCTGATCCACAATATCCATCTTGTCGAATTCATCAATACAACAAATACCATTATCTGCAAGCATCAAAGCACCAGCTTCAATTGTAAATTCACCACTCTCTTCATCTCTGATCACAGAAGCTGTTAAACCAGCAGCTGAAGATGCCTTACCAGATGTGTACACTGTTCTAGGAGCAAAACTCGTCACATATTTTAAGAACTGCGATTTGGAAGTTGAAGGATCACCAACAACACAAACATTGATATCACCTCTCAAATTGATTCCTTCAACAGTCTTTTTATGAACACCACCTAACAACTGCAACAAAACACCCTTTTTGATAACTTCATGACCGAAAACAGCCGGTGCAATTGACTGAACTAATTTAGAATAGATATGATCATCACCAACCATATCCTTCAACTCATTAAGTTCTTCTTCGGTTAAAGTATTCAAAAACATCTCCTGTTCCTTATCGTTATCGTCTTTTGAGAACATCAAACCACTTTCATATTCATTATCAATATCTTTTGAAACCAATGAACAAACGTGACAACCAAAAAATGCAATCTTATATGTCAAATCTCTGGCTCCTAATGATTTCAAGCCAGTGACACCCGAATTCAAAGATTCAGTAGTAGATGCCATACCTCTAGATCTGACTGCTGATGGCTTGATACCAGGTAAACCTAATTGTGAAACATCTGGAATGACGACTTCGGTACCGGTAAATTTACATTTATCTCCTGGTTTTGCTCTCTCGACCAACTCACCTCTTAAGATAACATCCATTGTTCTAGGCATGGAACCAGTTGGGATTTCATTCGAATTTTCTTGAATTCTGACTTTTTGCCAATCCAAGAATGTTGACTTTGTCAAGTTCAAAGTCCAAAAAGCTTGATTCTCACAAGATGGATTGGGACAAGAAGTTGGCTCAGTATATTTAAAACTTTGTTCGATATTCTCAATCAGAGTCTTACAAACATCACATGTGAATGCACCTTTATATAATTCAGGTCTAACTTCACTGGTTCTAGTAACGGTACCGGAGATCGACATAAGAGTACCAATATTTTCTGCTTTCAATTCTCTGATTCTATTTGTGGTTGGGAGATTGTAGAAGGAGATCAAAAATATTCTTTCAATGATGGATGTCTCTTCATCATCTGATATTCTAGTTGATCTACGTAATAGTGCGGGTTGAAATCTCTTGATCACATTTCTCAAACCATTTTGCAAATACGGAATAAATCTGTAATACTGTTCAGTGATGGCACTTGCTAAAATACCATTTTCTCTGGTCAACAAATGTTGGTAGTCGATGTAAATTGTGGACAAATCGTAATGGGACATTGCAGCAATTTGTGCAATATAAATCTTGTTTTGAAATTCTGTTTGTTGAGCTTCTTCACTATCGTTCTCGGCTTCAAATTCTTGAAGAAATTGTTCAAAAGCTTCTTGAACTTTTTCGGCGGTCAAATCTGTAACCTTTGGAATTGAAGAAAGATCTCTTCTTCTCCTTAGAACATGAGGTGGGGCATCTCCTTCATCCATTGCGTCGTCACGTTCATGTGGTTGTGTCTGTGTGTCCGCTTGCGACAACAAATTTGAAGTACGTTGTGTTTGACTTTGGGTATTGTTCCCATCAGAGTTCAAGTCACTCAAGATGTTGGATGTTTCACCATATAATTGAGATGAAATCAAAGGTGATGATGCAATTCCTGACATTTCTTTGATATTGATATTGATTTGTTTCTAGTCAATGAATGATTGCGTGTTTGACTGAAAGTGGAAATGAACTTGAAAGAAACCAGGTTGATAATCTTGGAGAGATGTTCGAAAAAAAATCAAAAAGGAACCAACTTTGAAACAACGCGTCTCATTAATTCCGCATTGGGAAATATTCCTTTTAGGGAAATAGTTACACAGCCAGATAATGTAGCCGAGTTACAGATCTAATCGAGTTAAAATGTATAGATAATAATAGTCAGAGTAATAGAAATAGCATGTTGAAATAGAAGACAGAGCGGAATAAAAAGTATGTTGAGATACAACCAAAGCAAAAATTATAATATAATCAGAGATACCAGATCACTGATAGTGTAAAAATATAAACTTAGCATAACCAGAACCAAAATCTTTCTAGCATATTTCTTGGAATTGGAGCCACATATTCGGCTTCTTCCTTTTCTGCTTCTTCCAATCCTGTGTAACAATCAATCTCCTCGATTGGAGCAAACATTCTAAAGTTTTTGGTCCATAACATGTGTCCAACATAAAGCACAGCAACGATTGGTAGAGTGACATAGGCGGCAAAAAAATCACTAACATTGAAGTCAAAGAACACACCATAACCGTTTGTCATTGTGATAAGGGTGAAGAAGAAGATAGCACTCCAGGCACCAAATTTTTGAAATGGCATTCTGTATGGAATACGGTCATTCAAATTGTTGTAATCAATAACCTTTCTGAATCTCAAGTAGGTGATGCTCACAAAGACCCAGGAAATGAAACCTGAAACAACAGAGATATTTGATAGCCAAGTGAAGACAACTGTTGAAGAGTTTGAAACAGTTAGGAATGCAACCAAACAGATGGCAGAAGAGAGTCCGACGGCCCAGAATGGAACACCCATTCTATTAGTCTTGGCAAAGATTCTAGGAACAACGCCTCTCTCCGCCATTGAATGCAGGGTTCTAGACGAGCAGTAGATAAAACCATTACCACAAGAGTATGCCGAGGTCAAAATAGCAGCATTGACGATGTGGTTTAAAACCTTGATACCTGCGTTTTGGATTCCAATAACAAAAGGAGAAGCAGCAGCACCTGAAGAACCAGCATTAATAGCTGACATCAATCTGGAATCATTAGAAGCGACAGTAACACCAATGACCAATGGACCGAAAAAGTAGAAGAAGATCAATCTGTAAACAAATCTTGAAGTGGCCTTGCTAAAACTAATTCTTGGATTTTTTGCTTCACCTGCAGTACTAGAAACAAGTTCAGGTGCTAAGACAAAAGCAAAGGCAGATTTAACAATAGCAGTCCAACATGCTAAGAATTTTCCGGTGTTTCCTTCAACTAAGTGTTCAACAAAAGCACCTGGGTGTTTCCAATAATGGAAGCCTAAGACATGATCCTGATTTGGGCCACCACCAAAGAAAAGAACAACACCTAGAATAATCAAACCCATAGCTGTGATTAATTTGATCGAACCAATCCAAAATTCAACTTCTCCGTAAAAATGAACAGCCAAAAAGTTCAATGCAACCAAAGAAACCCAAAAAATAGCAATCCAGACAGCAACGCTAATACTGGAGTTCCAATATTGAATAACAAAAGACGCTGCCGCAATTTCAGCAGGTGCAATCAATGCTTGAGCATAGAAAAGGTTAAGACCTGCAGTGAATGAAAGACTCTTGTTACCAGTGTATCTTTCACATAATGCATACATTGTAGTCTGACCTTGCTTTGGGATGAAGATAACCATTTCAGCCATTTGATTCATCATGGTCCATAAAAACATTGATAGAATCATATATCCAATCAACAATGCCGCTGGACCACAAGTAGCTAGGGAAGATCCGGAACCAACAAACAAACCAGTACCGATTGAACCAGCCAATGCGATGATTTGAATGTGTTTTGATTCTAAACCTCTATGGATTTCATGCTCCTTCTCTGGTGAACCAGAACCAGTCGATGAAATTTCAACGACTTCAATAACTTCTCTAAATTTTTCAATATCAGACATCTTTCGTTTTCGTAGATGAGAAGATGATATGGTTATTAATAATTATCCATGAATAGCTTGTAGAATTAGGCTATATCATATTGAGAAACTACTGCACTTATATATATATATGCAACATATTTGCAAAATTCGAACATCAGTTAGTATCAACTTGGGGCACTGATTGCTTCCATCACGCACCTTTAGATAAAGGAATACCTAATCTTTCTGATACCCAGAAGATGATCATACCGACTGAGATGCGGGTTAAAAAACCCTATTGTTATTTTTGGCTTAACGATAAGGCCATAATATGTCCTAGTGCGTTCCAGAATGGGGGTGACAAACTACCGCCCCTCGCATGTAATATACTCTGTTATTCTCCACCAAAAAAACGTAATGGTTACTCAAAGATTGCAAAGCTTGTGTGCGTCATGGGGTGTTATTTCAACCCAAACGTAGTAAATGTATTGTCCATAACCATAAGAATTTTGATCTACTGCTCCTTATCCTGGAAAAATGCGTATTTTTGGATGTTCGTACTGCAATTGTTAACGAGATTTGTTGTCTTCGTAGCTAACTGCTCAACTTGTACATTGAACAACATACACCCCTTCCAGTTGCTAAACACGATACAATCTAACAAATTTACAAAGATAAGGGCTATTGGAACCACATTATCATACGGTGTCTGAGAGACATAGGTGGTCAGTCATTTGTCATCAGATAAAGACCTGAATATGCTTTTTTAGTAGCGGACTTTCGGATTTCAATTGGAAATGATAGGTTTTAAACAAGTACAAGTGCGGAGTTGCATTTCTACATGTGGATTCCAAAAAAATAACAGCCCGGACTTTGGTGGACAATATTTGCTATGTACACCTAGCATGGCCGAGATAAGCACTAGTTGAGCCAGTAATCAGCATCAGTTGCGACATCGATTACTAGCTTTGATAAGAGTCTCTTTCGCAAAACCGCGTCTATTGCCGCTTTGAGACAGGCGGTGGTGCAGGGGTGTAAAGGGCTGTGCTTTCCAACCGTTTTATAAGCATTTTTAAGCATTTTTACTAGCTGGAAGTGCATTTCAAGAGCATGTGGGGGCGCATGTGATTTGGAAACGTGGTAAATTTATTTATCAGTAAGATTGATAGTACTCAGGTATTTTTGATGATGCTAAAGGATAGAAAACTATTGACTATTGTTGGGGAAAATTGCGTTGTTCTCGGTATGCACTGCTCTTGGATCACGCTTAAATTCGAGTTCAAACTTAAATTACGTTCACACTGTTCGGAAACTGCTGTTAGATACTTACCTGGGGCTACATTTTTTAAAGTCAGTTAGTCTACCTTGAGAATAACGTGCTTAGAATAGCATGGCTCGAGATATATATTTCCTTGAATTCTAAACCTCTGGCGTAAAATGCTGGAGCAACATCAAAGGGTTTTTTCTTAACTATTAGAAGATGCATACACCTCGTTATTAGCTATGATTTAACAACTAAAGTTGATGGTTATCTAATATGAATGATATGAAATGCGAGTTTTAGCCACAGGCACTGAGGTCCGCTAACGTTCTCTAATCACCTCGGCAATATATTCTCTTCAATATGCCCCGATGGTAAACAATCAGGTATGAGAAGACTTAATTTTGAAGCCTGCATGATTATCATCACTACATGAAACTGAAGACCTTACTGATATACTGATCATCTTTTTGCACAAACTACTGGAACCGCGGAGAGAATGATTAGTATTGGACCGAAAAGAAGAACTGTATCTTACTATCGCTCTAAATCCGTTCAACGTAGATCATAGCTCCCGATATTTTACAAAATATACTGGAAGCTATAATTAAGAATCTAAGCGAGGACAAAAGGGATTGTCTGCTCACTCTTGATTCAACACTGCATCAGCTCTTTGGTCCAATGAGGATCAAAAGAGGTATCTGACACTCCGCCGTGTTTTTGCTTCCTCGCTCAAGATTACTAAAAGAACGATTGATGACTGTTGAAACCTCGCAGCGCCTTCGTGAACTTGAGGAAACGTTCCAACAACTGTTTTTATTTCACATGTGATCCGAAAGTCCGACGTCCGTATCAGTTGTCATTGAAGATGCACTGCCGAGGTGTGGAGAAGGTCCACAACTAGGGAAATATTGCGTTCCTGTAGTGGGGTGTGTATGTAGTTGATCAAATCTTTACTCTCAAAGGAAATTAAATAAATAATGAATATATTAAATGAGGGGGGGGGGAATGCTATGGTCTATGAATAAATATATAAATATCAAGTTTAATAATCATCATCATAGTGGTTGGCGAATTGGACTGGCGAAAGAGGGGCGTAAACTTGATCATAAAGCATGTCACGTGCACTTCTACCGATCAAACGTCTGGTATCAACAAAAGTTTCATCAACTTCTTTCAAGTTTCTAACACCAAGCAATCTCATATCAGTTTCCAATTCGTCTTTCAATATTTGAATTAATTTCTTGACACCAGGTTCTCCATATCCAGAGTTGGCATACAAGAATGGTCTACCTAAACCAACTGCAACTTTGACATTTTGACCACCAATGGCAACGGCCTTCAAGATGTCAGTACCTCTTCTAACACCACCATCCAAGTAGATCTCAAAGTCTGGTTTCAACTTGTTAGCGGCCTTCAACTTTGGAACGATTTCAGCCAAAACTTCAATTGGAGGAGGGGATGTGTCTAGTTCTCTACCACCATGGTTTGATAAAACAACACCCTGACAACCAGCATCAATAGCATGAACAACATCATCGTATCTTTGAACACCCTTGATAACTAAAGGAAGAGTGGTTTGTTCTTGAATCCATTTAACATCTTTCCATGTTAATGAAGCATCGGTACGAAGAGATGAAGCCTTCTTAACGGCCTTCTTTTTTGTGTGTTCTTCATTATCATCATGTGGAGCTTCAGCCTTCTTAGCTTTCTTATCTCTTTCTCTGTTACCTCTGTATGGCGCATCAACTGTTAAGAAGATAGCCTTCATACCAAGCTTTTCAGCTCTATGGATCAAATCTCTTGTAGTATCTCTGTTTTCTTTGAAATATAATTGAAACCATTGGTGAGCACCAGGGATTCTTGCAGCAGCAATTTCTTCTAAAGAACATGAAGAAGAAGTGGAGATCATTTGAATGATACCTTCTTCACCAGCACCTCTAGCAATTGAACATTCACCATCTTCGTGACCTAACTTAGCTAAAGCAGTAGCAGAAACATAGAATGGAGCACTGGTCTTACAGCCTAACAAGGTGGTAGAAGTATCAACATCTTTCACATCAACTAAAATCTTTGGTCTGAAATAGATTCTTTGATAAGCATAATGATTTTCCCTCATGGTAATTTCATCACCAGCACCACTGGAGTAGTAACCCCATGCGGATCTTGTTAAAATATTTTTAGCGATATGTTCGAAATCATGAACATTGTGCACCATACCGATCGGTGGTAAATGTGCAAGATTTTCTTGTCTTTGTTTTTCAAACTCATCCCATTCTTCTTGAATAACTGGAGCTTGTCCATCGATGAGACCCAAATGCTTTTCAGGTGGCAAGTTAGTCTCTATAGTACCTGTTGGATGTAACTTGTTATATAACTCTGAAGCATCATGACCTGCATTTTTAATGAAAGGATAAGCACCACCTGGATGTTGATCGATGAAATCAGTCAAATCGTAGACTTGACCATTCACAACAATCCAACAATCATCAGCAGTGTTATGTTTCACAAATTCATCAACAGAGATCTTCTTGGCTGGAACAACCATAGATTCGTTGGAGAGTTTGGATGATGATAAAGCAAATGCTGAACCAGCGGCAATGGCAACTGCAACAGCCATCACACCGAGTTTCATGGACTCTGATGAGTTGAATGCTTGTTTTGCAGATGAATGAGTCCATCTAGCATAAGAATTTGACGACAGGTTCAAAGAACCGCTAGAAGCAGACTTTGGAACTAGTCTTCTGATCTGGCTTCTTAACATTTTCAATGGTTGATTGAATATAATGAAAGATTTGGAATCGGTCAAGTTCTAATTATATAAAAAGAGAAAAGAAAAAAAGGAAAAGAGATAGAAGAATTGAGAGTAGTTGTTGGTTGCTGTGTTGAAGTTTTGAGGAAAACCGGTGAATTATATATAGAATGTGGAAGTGGACGATGATTAATTAGCCATAGTCGAAAATTTGACTCTGAGTCTGGGGATACCTGAAAAGTTTTAACGACAAACAATAGAAGAAATCTCCGAAGCCTGCCCGGGCGGTCGGGAGACTCACGGGACACATTTTTGCACTATTACGTAGATGAGGAATTTGCTTCCAATTGCAGGTGATTCGCTCAAGTGGCATCAGGCGATTCACGCGAGAAAAAAGAAGTTTGGAGAAGTGGGCAACGGCCACTGAAACCGCGAGGGACGGTGGGTGATTGATAGGATGACTCACTCGTTGGCACACCGAGGCACCCCCTGTCCCACCTGGAAACTGAGGAAGACCCTTCAACGAGAGAAACTTGTCCCTCTTCCAAAGTCACTTTACTATACCCTGTGCCTACTTTTACTCATGAATATAACTCTTAATATGTTCTTTCTAAATCCAACTGTTTGGTATATAGTTGTCGTTGTCGTGTGATGACTCGGTGAAAGCTTTCCGTTAACACAACCACCACCAGTTCGAGACTCTTCTTTACGCGTACTCTCCCGGAAATCTGAGCCATCTTCGTATGGACGCGGAATTGCAACTTCTCAGGACATTCGGAAGTCTCGACATTTGTATGGGATTGGGTGGCGCACACACGGGCGTATTTTCCGGGGCCAAGGAGCTTCTTCTTTCAGACTGCAAGTTAGAGTAAAAATGTGTGGCTGTAATACTTACCAGCAGAAGTAAACGAGGGCTCACTACGGGATTTTGGTGGGTTTGAAAACCGAACACGGTAATGAGCTCGAAATTTGCTCCGATTTGTTACGGCTAGGGGAAGGGGACTCCAGGGAAACTGGATGATTCCATCAACCCCACATTTGAAACGAGAGCTAACGAGGTGAATCATCAGCGCACCCGGTGTAAACTTGATACCCCCCTTCCCATTCCTTGCCGTTTGATTAGCAATCTGTATACAGATAATGGAACGATATTTGTGTCAGGGTTACTTGGTTACGTCTTAGGTTACTATGCCAGTAGACATCAACTGTTATAGGTGTAACAGAGGGTGTCCTTCTCAAGAATCTAGATAAGACTGGTGACATTTGACTCTTGTCACCTTTTCTGCTTTTTTTCTCTTACTGTAAGCTCTTAACTTCGCTCTGCTAATTTATCTCGCCTTGTTTAGCTTCTTACAGCAATGTTACAGTCCTATAGGAGTAGATGACTTGTAGTGAAGTATGTTGTGACTACTCAGCCTTCAAAGTTGAGTACTTAATGAGCGATTAAATCTCCCGCTATATCAGGAACTAATTTCATATGAAATTGTCGCAAGTTAGATACCATGGCTGTGGATATATCTCATTCTCGTCAGATTTGTGCCAGGGTAGTGGCTAAATTTGGGATAAATGAAGGAATAGTTGAATAGCAAAAACTGAGCAAATACGCTATGTAGATTAGCAAATCGTTACTCCGCCACAGCTTTGGACTACCAATCTTGGGGGTGGATAACCCCAGCACCCTGAACCTTTCTGTCACACTTGTAGTGTTTGAGGAAATATCAAAACATATGGTGGGATGACGATTAATTGCGAAAGGACTCAACGTAATCTCCTTCGAATCAAACTATGCGTCTAATGCTTGATAATCTTCAAAGGCGATATTTTGATATACCCACATTTCGCAATCGATTCCCCTGTTTTAAACTTATTGAGAAAAGATACACATGGTGTATCTCACTAAAATAAACAATAATTTTCTTTTGATAAAGTAGGGATTTCCAATCCCGTTTTCATTATACTCATAAAACGTAATTTTTAAGTATTGTTACTATCTCAAGACCTAAATATAGTAGTCGAAGCTAAAACAACACACTAAATTATACTTATCTACAACGAGACACTATAATCAAACTCCACACATCAGAAAGGTGTAGCAGGATAAGCATGCCATGGTGCTGATATGATCATACCACTTAAAAATAGGGTGAACTAATGTAACTGACAAAATAGGGAAGGCTAATGTATAGTTTGAGTCAATAACGGTTTTCATACTACACCACGAAAAATATAATAACTAATGAATAAAATGAAGACTACTATTTATATATAGGTAGGCGTTTACCAACACAACTTTTGATTATAATTCTATAGTAATTGTTATATCTCTATTTTTAGAGTCATCAAGCATGTATATTACCTAATGTGTTAGATCAGCAAAAATATAACTTTTAAACACCTTTGCACCATTTGCCTATACGTTTCGGCGAACCAGAGAGTAGCTGAATAGCTAGTCAACCATCATCTTGTGCGTAGTCCACGTGATAAAACCAAGGGAGATTCTGGTCCAACAAATTGATATGTTACTAGTCCACAATCCGTTAATTTCTATTGGAAAATCCCGCTAGAATACATGTAAATTGCGTATAGATTACTAATAGGGAAGCCACGGAGACAAGGCTTGATTCAAAACCATTTGATTAGTGTTACAATTGTCAATGGGTCTGAATACACCACATCATAAGCCAGAATATAGGATCATCCTCATTATCCATTGCTAACCGACTCAGCCATAACTAATTGAGCAAAAGCATAGTACTAGTGGGTCCACCGTCAATTAATAGAATGAATAAGCTTTGTTCTCAGAATAACCAGCCATCTCTCTTGTCAGTGACAGGGCTGAACTTTAGTGCGCGGCCCAAATTTCACTGACGTGGGTTCTCTTTTTAGCTAAGCACTGCTTGTTGTGAGGCCATTGAGTATGTTCAATTAGTAGCTATGATATGTATGGTAAGGGTATGCAATTGTATAGACATAACCAACATAGATATATATATATATATTTATGAAAATATATGATTCCGTGTGTTGTATATTCCACCCCTTGGAGCAGTGTGATGAAATTGTGACAGTTTTGGAGAATTTTGATTTTCTTTGCCGAAGCGAAGCACGAGATGCACGTAATTACGCGACCTAAAAGGGAAAGTATTTTTAGAATAAAGTTATTTTTATTGCTTAGTCTCCTCGGAGAGCAGCATGACTGAGTGAGATGGCTGGTTTTTCCAGACTGATTACCCCTGTTCAGATCAATAACGATGATCTATGTAGATCAATAATTCTATTTTTTCAAGTTGTGGAAAGGTATATAAATATGGTGGTTTATCCACCTTAGATTGGTTTTTTATTTCAATCCTAATGAATATTCCATCTGTATCTTTCAATAACAAGAAACATTCATCCATTGAACCAACCAGTTCTCACACATCAAACCAAAACCACACATATACAAACACATACAATGCAATACAGATTATCACTTTTAGGTACTTTAGGTTTAGCCTCAAATGCTTTAGCTGCTTACATCCCATCCGAGCCATGGTCTACTTTGACTCCAACTGGTACTTATGCCGGTACTGTCACTGACTACTCATCCACTTTCGGTATCCAAATCAATCCAGTCAGCACCACCAGTGCAGCTTTGAAGAAGAGAGATGTTGTTACTCAAATCGGTGATGGTCAAATCCAAGCTACTACCGCTACCACATCTACTGCTGCTGCTGTTGTTACTCAAATCGGTGACGGTCAAATCCAAGCTGACACCACCACCACCTCAACTACTGTCAAGTCTACTGCCGCTGCTGTTGTTACTCAAATCGGTGATGGTCAAATCCAAGCTGATACTACCACCACCTCAACCACTGTCAAGTCTACCGCCGCTGCTGTTGTCACTCAAATCGGTGACGGTCAAATCCAAGCTGACACCACCACCACCTCAACCACTGCTAAGTCTACTGCTGCTGCTGTTGTCACTCAAATCGGTGACGGTCAAATCCAAGCTGACACCACCACCACCTCAACCACTGCTAAGTCTACTGCTGCTGCTGTTGTCACTCAAATCGGTGATGGTCAAATCCAAGCTGACACCACCACCACCTCAACCACTGCCAAATCATCCGCTGCTGCTGTTGTTACTCAAATTGGTGACGGTCAAATCCAAGCTGATACTACCACCACCTCAACCACTTCCACTGCTTCCGGTGTTGTCACTCAAATCAGTGATGGTCAAGTTCAAGCTACCACCACCACATCAAAGACTTCCTCATCCAGCACCAAGTCATCATCTACTTCTGAATCATCATCTACTTCAACTTCTACATCTGAAGATGACCCAGTGAGTGTTGTTGCTTGTAAAGCCGATGGTGCTTTAGCTATGACTCTATCAGATTCCATCTTGACTGATTCAGCAGGAAGAATCGGTTCTATTGTTGCTAACAGACAATTCCAATTCGACGGTCCACCTCCACAAGCTGGTGCCATCTATGCTGCTGGTTGGTCCATCACTGACGATGGTAAGTTAGCCATTGGTAACACCACTGTCTTCTACCAATGTCTATCTGGTGATTTCTACAACTTATACGATGAATCACTTGGTGCTCAATGTACTGAAGTTTACTTAGATGTTGTTGACTTAGTTTCATGTTAAGCAGGTCATTGATTAACATTTTCTTCTTTTGCATTTTATCCTTTCATTCGTGATCATTTTAATGATTGTTTTTCCCTTTGTATATTATTACGCTTTTCCTACTAGTTCATTTAATTAAAAATACACATATTTCTATATTTAAGATCCAATTCAGTATTCCTATGCCAATTAATTAATTGGAGCTAGCACACGATCTTTATTGATTTACTTCGCCTCAAAGATCCGCAGCATCGATCAATAATAACCAGCCCCCTGTGGCGTACCTAACAGTGACTTACGAGTAAACTAATAAAGATGCTTACGAGGATACTTGATGCACATATGACAGCTGATCATGACCAAGTAAGTTAATTCCGGACTCTTTAGACTAGGTGCTGTTGGTATTTCACGATAACAATACAGATCATTATAGCAGAAGATCGAGTAATAACATAATAAAGAAAAGCAGGAGGAGCAGAAGTAGCACACGGTATCAAAAAGAAAGAACAAAAGATTTATATAGTGAGACATAATGAGAAAAGGGCATATTGAACACAGTTCTAGAAACATTTCCATGAATGGTTTCATTCAGCAGGGAAGAAACAATTCAAAATTCTACGGTACCAAGTAAATTTCCTCACACCACGGGTGGCCTCAACACGTTCAATAACCTTTTCATGAAGTTCAATTTCTTCCAAACCTGTACTCAAATCGGCTTCTTCAGGTTTCACATACTTGGTTCTCTTCAGAATCTTCCAACCCACAAACAAACCAATATCAATGAAAATCATCAAATAAGCAAACAAGAAATTTGTAACTGACCATCCATGCGGTAAGAAGACGTAATAACCTTGGGTACCAATCATACAGGTAACAATTGCAATACCATAGTATGTTGTATATGGCTGACCCCAACCTTTGAAGACAAAGCTTTCTCTATCAATACCCTGTGCGTCACAAGCGCGACGGAAATGTAGATACGTGACCATGATAACCCAAAAGTTAATCATTTGAGAAGCTGTGACCAAATTGACGATCCAAGTCAAGACGGTTTTGGCATTGTTGCTTAGTTCCAAGTATGAGAATCCACCCCAGCATAATGAGATTATCACTGCATAAACCGGGACACCATCTTTGTTACAGTGTGATAAGAACTTTGGAGCTTTACCTTCCAACGATAAACCGTATAACATTCTTGAGCTACAGTAGGTGTATGAGTTACCTGCTGAGAATGCGGAGGTGACCAAGACTACATTGACAATGTGAGGAAGGATCTTGATATCCATGTTTTTCATGGCAATGGTGTACGCTGAAGAGCCAGCACCTGGAAGACCATCCGATAAAGCTTTCAATAATAATGGATCTTTGTATGAACAACAGGTACCGATGGCCAAAGCACCACCGATGAAAAAGATAGCCAATCTGACAAAGACACCTTTGTAAGCGGAAGGTAGAACCTTTCTTGGATTTATGGTTTCACCGGCAGCCATTGAAATATACTCTGGACCAGCCATCAAGAACGAGTATTCGATACAAGCAGCTAACCAACCTTCAAAACGACCAAGAGCGCCAGTGTGGATGTATTCAGCCATTGGGGTTTCCCAGTATCTAAAACCATAAACATCGTGGTGTGGATTACCACCAACCATGGTAACGAAGACAAAGACCATCAATCCGACAGCTAAGAGAACTTTGCTCAAACCTAGCCAAAACTCAATCTCACCATAGTACTTCACCGTTGTGATATTGATGAGGAAGAAAGCGGCAATCAGACATGAGAATATAATAGCGGGGGAGTAATCATCGGTCCAGAAATGAACCATCTTATTAAAAAGAAACAATTCCCATGGAATTAGAGAACCTTCCAAAACCCAGAAGTTCCAACCAGCCATAAATCCAAATGCTTCATCAACACATCTTTCGGATAATCTAACAAAGGGAGACGGAATAGGAAGCTGAACAACCATTTCAGCACAACAAGTGGTAACACAAAGAAGAGGGGTTGTCCAAACAATAGCAGCAAGGACCAAACTCAAAGGACCACAATCCGCCAAAGTGGAACTCAAGTTGACAAACATCGCAGCACCAATGGTACCACCAAGTGCAATCAACTGAAGCTGACGACCAGAAAGTTTTCTATGGACATGACCTTTGGCCATCAATTCCATCTCTTCATCTAAGTCATTGGATGACAAGTCATCCGTGGATGCAAATTCCAAGTCATCTGATTTTTTTTCATAGGATTGGCCCTGGGTTGTTGAGCAGTTGGTTAGAACTTGTTCGACTCTGCCTTGATCGGCTTTGTTCAAGGCCACTGCTGGTGGGACAGGGATGAAAACATCTTTAAACTTAGTGAACACTTTACCAGAAACACCAGACATATTGAGAGGAATGTATCTTAGTAATTATGAGTTTGATATTATAGTCTATTTGGGTAAGTTGAGAGAGATTAAGTAGTATTGAAAAAGGGAATTCATAGAAGCTTTATAGTACTTGCGACATGAAGAGGGAAGAATAAAACTTCATCCATTTATAAAAATTCCATCATTGTGGATACACCCGACAATGCTCATCGACTGATCCATGCAATATCAGAAAAGAGATCAACCTTCGCTGGAAGTAGCATACAGAGCAATCTGAGCGTAGCAGTTAGATCATCGCATCCCTCGAGGCAAATAAGATGATCTGTGCCAAGCCATAGCTTTCTAGCTGTGTGCGGCAATAGGGCCAGAAATAAGAGCGGATCACGTGACATGAGCGAGACTTCGAGAGGGGGCCCCACACACTCAGCAGGGCGGGTAACCGGTATAGGGGAATACGTCATTTGCCACGGCTTCTTTGCTTTTCATGCTTTCTTTTTCACTGATTCGAAACCTTTTCTCTTCTCGTATTTATTCTCTAGCAATGGTACCGTATATTTTGTTACAGTTACACTGATTGATACCATGCGAATATACAGTAGTTAGTTGTAGGGTCGGGTGGGGCAGAACTGTGGAAAAGAATTGCGACCACGTAAAACAGAGGAGCTGGTGCAAATGGCTATACAATACAGAAGTTTTGTAAAACATGGTCAAACTCTGTAAACAGTTTGGTACCATCCCTCAGATTGGATAGATGCAGCTATCCAGATCTCGGTCGGAATCGGTTTTCACTGTTGTTGTTTATCACAAAGGATATTCGTAATGGCATCAGCTACATCTTTCATATTTAAAGTGTGGCAATTTTCGTAGGGGGATCCACAGCAAAAATTGTGTAGATAGCTATGGTAAGCTACTTGCACCCAAACGATGATCAAACTCAACAATTTCAGTTCAGTTGTTTTAGTCTTCCAGTAATGGAGTGTGACTATTGTTGTCACGTAGAGTTTATGATGGGATTTCGGGCTCCTCGCAATTCAAATCCCTGCCCCTGTACTTATTTCTGAATCACTCTGTTAGTATGATAGTGTTGCTTTTAGGCCCTTCTACTTGTATATCTACCATATGGCAAAGCCACTGGATCACCACATGCATACGACTAGTCTGGTTACATTTGATTACTTGCTTACTCGTTTGAAGTTGTAGAAATTCTTCTTTTAGAACGGAAAAGTAAGAGAGAATAGCAAAACAAAGAATCAATGGAGTAGAAAAGAAAAGGGACTTCTATAAAATGCACCAACAAGAGAGATAAGAAGAACAAGCAAACAGCAACCGGGAAAAAATCATCTAATCGGTTGGAATAATCCAGTCCAACCATCTACTATACCATGGGATTTTCTTGGCACCATTAATGACAACTAAATGGTCGAGAAACTTTTCATGAAGTTCAACCTCTTCCAAACCACTTGTCAAGTCAGCTTCTTCGGGCTTGATATAGTTGGTTCTCTTCAATATTTTCCAGCCAACATATAATGCAATGTCAATGAAAATCATCAAATAAGAAAACAAAAAGTTCGTAGTTGACCATCCATGCGGTAAGAAGACGTAATAACCTTGGGTGCCAATCATGCAAGTAACAATTGCAATACCATAGTATGTTGTATATGGCTGACCCCAACCTTTGAAGACAAAGCTTTCTCTATCAATGCCCTGTGCATCACAAGCACGACGGAAATGTAGATACGTGACCATGATAACCCAAAAGTTAATCATTTGAGAAGCAGTAACTAAGTTGACGATCCAAGTTAGGACGGTTTTGGCATTGTTACTCAATTCCAAGTAGGCAAATCCACCCCAACATAATGAGATGATCACTGCATAAACCGGGACACCGTCTTTGTTACAGTGTGATAAGAACTTTGGAGCCTTACCTTCCAACGATAAACCGTATAACATTCTTGAGCTACAGTATGCATATGAGTTGCCTGCTGAGAATGAAGCTGTGACTAAAACAACGTTGACGATATGAGGAAGGATCTTGATATCCATGTTTTTCATGGCAATGGTGTATGCTGAAGAACCAGCCCCTGGGGTGTTGTTGGCAATGGCTTCAAGTAACAATGGATCTTTGTAAGAACAACAGGTTCCAATAGCTAAAGCACCACCAATGAAGAAGATAGCCAATCTGACAAAGACACCTTTGTAAGCAGAAGGTAGAACCTTTCTTGGATTTCTAGTTTCACCGGCAGCCATTGAGATATATTCAGGACCTGCCATTAGCAACGAATATCCAATACAAGCATTCAACCAGCCTTCAAAACGACCAAGTGTACCAGTGTGGATATATTCTGCCATTGGCGTTTTCCAGTATCTGAACCCATAAACATCGTGATGTGGATTACCACCAACCATGGTGATAAAGACAAAGACCATCAATCCGACAGCTAAGAAAATTTTGCTCAAACCTAACCAAAACTCAATCTCACCATAGTACTTCACAGTACTGATGTTAATCAGGAAGAATGCGGCAATCAAACATGAAAATATAATGGCGGGTGAGTAATCATCAGCCCAGAAGTGAACCAACTTGTTGAATAGAGTCAATTCCCAAGGAATTAGAGAACCTTGCAAGACCCAGAAATTCCAACCAGCCATGAAACTGAATGCTTCATCAACACATCTTTCAGCCAATCTAACGAATGGTGAGGCAATTGGAAGATAGACAACCATCTCGGCACAACATGTGGTAACACAAAGAATCGGAGTAGTCCAGACAATAGCAGCAAGCACCAAACTTAACGGACCACAATTGGCCAAAGTGGAACTAACGTTAACGAAAAGAGCAACACCAATGGTACCACCAATGGCAATCAATTGTAATTGACGACCTGAAAGATTTCTGTGAACGTGACCTTTGGCCATCAATTCCATCTCTTCGTCCAAGTCACTGGATGACATGTCATCTGTGGTCGCCATTTCCAAGTCATTTGATTTTTTTTCGAGTGATGGGCCTTGAGATGATGAGTAGTTGGAGAGGGTATGTTCAACTCTCCCTTGGTCAGCTTTATTTAGGGCTCTA
Organism: Ambrosiozyma llanquihuensis; assembly: GCA_030568425.1. NCBI lineage: Eukaryota > Fungi > Ascomycota > Pichiomycetes > Pichiales > Pichiaceae > Ambrosiozyma > Ambrosiozyma llanquihuensis. The sequence goes on along the minus strand of JAJMFV010000277.1, from coordinate 19,934 downwards.
GCTGGTGGGATGGGGATGAAAACATCTTTGAACTTCGTGAGCACTTTATGAGCAACACCAGACATATTGAGAGTATTCTATTTGAGTAATTGTATGAGTCAGGCTATAGCCCATAGGGGTAAGATGTTGGGAAGGGGAGTTTGAAACATATGTAACCGGGATTTCAAACTAGTTTTATTTGCACTTGTGACATGAAGAGGAAATATCTATAAGGCTCATGTAGATTGATAATCCCATGATTGGGCATTCATCCGACAATGATCATGCAATGTCAGAGAGAAAACCCACCTTCACTGGCAACAGGATTCCTCGAGGCAAGTAAGATGAGCAGGTGCGGCGATAACTCTTCATCCGGTGCTCCTCGAGGGACCTGCCCCACACTGTCAGGGTAACAAGCATGTGGACACTTCTCGTTCTTTCACCTTTCTTTCGGCAATTTCCCCCTGCTACAGATAATGCTTAGCGCAATGCAGTATGGATTGTCACTGTCATTGGCAATTATGGCCTGTGACAGTAGAGTAACTGGTGGTGTGTAAGGGTAGGCGGTGCGGATGGTGTGGTGAAGAGCTAGGCTATAAGAAACAGTCAAAGCTGAGGAGATGCTGACACCTTTCTCAAGCTGGATAGGTGGTGCATAGTTAACAAGATATCTTCAGGCAATGGAGTGACTATGGTTGTCACATGGAGTTTATGATGGAGCTTCGGGCTCCTGCTACTTCGAATTTCTACTCCGCTAATGCCTTGGCCGTATCAGCCACGTGAGTCACTTCTCTGGTATGTTTTGACTCTGTTTTCGCTTTTGTAATTGAGGAAAACATCTGAAAGCTCTCTCTTTATTATAATGCCTCACTTCTTTAACCAACTACTAGGCTTGCGTACGCTACGGTCAGCTGAAACTTGTTACAACTTCTTGATTGTTCATTATACTCAACGTTTATATATATAGAACTGAATTAGGTGAATGGGAATCCAGTCTCATTATCATTGATAAAGAAATCTTCATTGAACTTAGGATCAAGTCGAAACACCTTACCACTGATCTTGTCAGCATACCGCACTCTTCGTTGTATCCAAACTCTCTTCACTTTATCGATCAAGCTCTTGGCACTTTTAACACCAACAGCCAATAGTTGATGAAGTAAATGATCAACCACTAGCTTGTCAGTTGCTTTGAAACAACAAAACCCTGCAATCCATAAACACCATTGCATCATACATATTCTATGATCAATTGACGAACCTTCCAAGAAGTCCTCAAATTTGAAATCATTAGGATTGATTGTCCATTTCAAAACAATCTTATCCAGGACCAATTCATCCAGTTCAAAACTCATGTTTTGTGAATCAAAATTGGAAATACCTTCACTGGTGATCAAAATATCCGAATTGTAGTTTTGTTCAAGTAATTCATAATCATCTTTACCCAAACCTTCTTTCAATGAGATCAAAACTTTACAAGATCTAATGAACTTGCAAACCAATTTCATAACCATTGGACTATCATACTTCAATCCTAAGAATTTCGGATCGGTCAGGATGTACAAATACAACGTATCTAGTCTCAACTGCTGACAGAAATCAAAAAATGAATACCATTTACCATCTTTTTTATGGATATAACCGGATAACAGCAACTTGCACTTATCAACCCCATCGTAGAAGGGGTGATACTTGCTTGATTCAGGGATAAGGAATGGGTATCGGTTAACAACGATTTGAAAACCAGATGCCTTGTGGATCAAGCCCATTATCTTAGTGATATGCTCTGGTGGGATAACTTCCAAATCAACAAGAACCTTTCTCTTTGCAAACAAGATTTGTTTTGTAATCTCAATGACATCATCATTGAAGCCTAAATATGTTTTGAAACCTCCAATTACAGATTCAACTTCTCCCGTGTATTCTCCGTAAAAGTTTTCCAAATTCCGATACCCATCCAAAACCAACCCACATCGGCTGAGATCAGCTACTGGTCCATGATTCAACGGTATTGGAATCCAGTGATCCAATTCATTTAGATCTATGGAAGATTCATTTTCTAATGCCATTCCTGAAGATATCTCTAATGACGAGAATAAATATTTGGACAAGTAAAAAGCTCGATTGCCATTGGATAACTTGCCCAGACCCAGTTCATTATACTGTGTTAAGAAATGCTTCGCACCTTTCAGATGCAGACTCCAACGTTGATCTTTATTTGAAGATAGGTCAGCAGTTAGGATAAGTGATGTTAACAGTGCACTTTCTATTTCATCCTTGTGTTCTAGTCCGATATTTGCCGGTTTCAAGTTTTCCAAGACAAGTTTCAAAGATTTGAAACAGTTTGTAAGATAATGCACTCTATATTTATCATTTGTATCGATTTGTTCATTTAAATGTTTTAAATGCTCATCATAATCTGCTGGTGAGTCGGATGGATTTATTAATAATTGTTCCTTATCGATTCTTGCCTTTTCACAAAGGTATCTTGCACCGGAAGCCAACATAGCTTTCAACAAGTATGAACTTTTCTTAGACTGTTCTAGAAATGAATCAATGAAAACAGAATTCAAATAAGAGGTGGTTAATGGGAATAATATACAATGGACATTTTTAATGAACGCTTGAAGATGATGGCACTCTGATGAATTTGGTGGGATTTCCAAATTGAATAGAATCTTGTTGACTGCTGTTTTGTTGAATGATTTTTTCAAATTATAAAGATAATCGTAGTCTAATATGACTGAATTCTCGTCATCAGTATCACTATGATATCTATTACTCTGTGAGTATGGCCTATGTCCAATACTCAATTCTTGAAGATGATACGGGCTTAATGAATTGTTAAGCAGATGTTTGTTGTGGTTATTATTGATATCAATTGACTGGAAGTTCGGAACGATGACACCGAAATTGGTGATATTATCAGAAGCTTTGAAATAATCTATGTTTTGATGGATGTCGGGTAATGGTGTATCTCCGGTGTTGAGTGTCAAGTCCATTGGTGAGTCAAATGCATCTATACCTGCAATGTCTCCGAGCAAGAGTTCTTGGTTGGTTAGCAAGTCTGTGAGACTTTGGCCAATGTCAATTGATGACAGGTCCATAGTTCCAACAGCAGGACTAGTACCATCGTTTGGTGTGTTTCCATTGATAGTCTTGAGAATGTTTCTATCATCATCTATGTTGTCACGATCACTGGTTTCGAAATCCGGTGGCATCCCATCATCGTCACTGTCTTTGAAAACATGTTTAGTGGAGGAGGTACCACTACCACCACCATTCTTAGTTTTGGCATGAATTGAGCTTGGTTGTGGTTTGTTCAGGTTTGTGAGTCCAGTTTCGAATTTGAAAACTCGGTAGTATGTACACTCAACTGAAAGTCGGCTGCATCTGCCGCAAATTGGTAGTTTCTCATCACATTTGATCTTACGTTTCTTGCACGCAGTACATCCATTTCTGCTATACTTCTGTCTTTTCTTGCCATTAGGGTTGTCATCTTTTTTTTCTGTGTATGTGTCAGTATCCTTTGTTCGTTTTGTATCATTCTCATGCAAGTTTGTCATGGCTCACACAGCAGCAACAGCAACAGCAACAACAACAAAGCCGTGAGGTGAGGAGAATTGAACGTATTTCGAGACTTCTGACCACAATACTATCACAAATCCAAAGGTTTTCAATGGTTATGGTCCAGGCTTATGATTTGCAGTAACTAAGCGAGATAAGGAAGGAATCTGAAAGTGTCATGGTTGGTGACGGGGTAAAGATAGAGGGTTGGATATTATGGCAAAGAGCGCTCCATATCTGGCCAATCTGGGCCTTCTCGAATTTTTGCCCTTTTTGGAATCTTTCGCGAGTTTTGTTATCAGGAGTGGCATTTCAGGTTACTGCAGTTAAGTTAAGAGGGTGTTTTATCGCAGAGTTTTATTCATTTGAAGCTGTAAGGATGCGTTTTAGGCACAGGAAAGTCAAAGAGAAAAATAAAACACAGAATCAACGGGGTAGAAAATAACAAAGGCTCTATCGAAAGAACTTGTAAAAAGAGAAATAAGAATAGGAAGAAAAAGCATGAACCAGCAAACGAGAGAAAAAACAGCACATCTAATCGGTTGGAATAATCCAGTCCAACCATCTGCGATACCATGGGAATTTCTTGACACCATTAACGGCAACCATATGGTCAAGAACCTTCTCATGAAGTTCAACCTCTTCCAAACCACTTGTCAAGTCGGCATCTTCAGGTTTCACATACTTGGTTCTCTTTAGAATCTTCCAGCCAACATACAATGCAATATCAATGAAGATCATCAAGTAAGCAAACAAAAAGTTAGTAGTGGACCAACTATCTGGTAAGAAAACGTAGTAACCTTGAGTACCGATCATACATGAGACAACAAAGATACCGTAGTATGAGGTGTATGGTTGACCCCAGCCTTTGAAGACGAATGCGTTTCTATCAATACCTTGAGCTTCACAAGCACGACGGAAATGCAAGTATGTGACCATGATAACCACGAAGTTAATCATTTGAGAAGCTGTAACCAAGTTGACAATCCAAGTTAAGACGGTTTTGGAATTGTTGCTCAAGTTTAAGTAAGCAAATCCACCCCAACATAATGAAACAATAACAGCGTAAACTGGGACACCGTCTTTGTTACAGTGAGATAACACTCTTGGAGCCTTACCTTCCAATGATAAACCGTATAACATTCTTGAACTACAGTAGGTGTATGAGTTACCTGCTGAGAATGCAGAAGTGATAAGGACAACATTGACAATGTGAGGTAAGATCTTGATATCCATGTTTTTCATGGCAATGGTGTATGCAGAAGAACCAGCACCTGGAGCACTGTTTGCAAGGGCAGTAAGTAATAATGGATCTTTGTATGAACAACAGGTACCAATAGCTAAAGCACCACCGATGAAAAAGATGGCTAATCTGTAAAAGACACCTTTGTAAGCGGATGGAAGACATTTTCTTGGGTTGATTGCTTCAGCAGCAGCCATTGAAATATACTCTGGACCAGCCATCAAGAAAGAATATTCAATACAAGCAGCCAACCAACCTTCGAACCGGCCTCGAGAACCAGTGTGGATGTATTCAGCCATTGGCGTTTTCCAGTATCTGAACCCATAGACATCATGCTGTGGGTTACCACCAACCATGGTGATAAAGACAAAAACCATTAAACCAATAGCTAAAACAACCTTACCTAAACCTAACCAAAATTCAATTTCACCATAGTACTTAACGGTACTGATGTTAATAATGAAGAAACCAGCAATCAAGCATGAAAAGACAATAGCAGGGGAAAAACCATCAGCCCAGTAATGAATCAACTTGTTGAATAGAGTCAATTCCCAAGGAATTAGAGAACCTTGCAAGACCCAGAAATTCCAACCAGCCATGAAACTGAATGCTTCATCGACACATCTTTCAGCCAATCTAACGAATGGTGAGGCAATTGGAAGGTAGACAACCATCTCGGCACAACAGGTGGTAACACATAGAATAGGGGTAGTCCAGAAAATAGCAGCAAGAACCAAACTTAAGGGACCACAATCTGCCAAAGTGGAACTAACATTAACGAAAAGAGCAACACCAATGGTACCACCAATGGCGATCAATTGTAATTGACGACCTGAAAGGTTTCTGTGAACGTGACCTTTGGCCATCAATTCCATCTCTTCGTCAACCTCGGTTGATGATATGCCATCTTCAAGGACAACTTCAAGGTCAGCCATGTTTTTCTTTTCTGAGGAGTGGTCATGGGAGCCTGAGTAGACGGTTGAGACGTATTCGACTCTTCCTTGATCAGCTTTGTTTAAGGCCACTGCTGGTGGCACGGGGATGAAGACATCTTTTAGTTTGGTTAGCACCTTTCCGGCAACAACAGACATGATGAGTGATTCTGAGTATTGTGAGGTGATTGGAAGTGGAAAGTGGGGAAAAGAAACGAGAAGAAACTAAATTAAAGGCAAGTGGGGGGGAAGGTATACGGATGGATCTGTAGATGGATGATAGGGAATCAAAGTTAGCTTTATAGGATATTTCAAGAGTGAAAAATCACAGATTTGCAGAGTAGTGTTGTAATGTGATTGTGATAATCAGTTAATGGGTGATCATAATTGGGCATTCTGGATTCCCTATCTGCAGCTGCTTGGCGTGGCCTGCGAGTGGTTCTGGAGCGTGTTGCAGCAGAGCACGTCACCGTTATCTCTCGGGCGAAGAACCGAACGAGCAGGGGCGCGTGAGATAAGAGTCGCGGGCAATCTCTCTGTTAATCTCTCTGTTAATCTCTCCGGTAATCGCAGCTGCTGGGCTTCTCGTGTTTCTGCTGCTGCGCCGTTTGCGGAATCCTGACTCTGCCACTGTTTCTGTGCTTCTGCAAAGATGAGCAATCTTGAGCAGCGGGGAGATTAGTGCTGGAATAGGCAAAAAGAAGATCTGTTGGTGTGTCTCGAGATTTGTCTCTACATGTAGAATAACCACACTGGAGTTATGTAATATGCAGTTAAACGATGTATTGCCATTGGCAGATACGCTGATTCCCAAGGTCTTTGGAGTTGATCCAGTTAGATTACGACCAGAGCCAGGACAAGTACCAGTGTGAGTGGCAATAATGCGGCTGGTTAGTCTTCTACAGACACCTGGACTAGTGGCTCTTGCTCTTGCACTTGCTCCTGCTCCTGCCCTTGCTCTGCTCGGGACTGCGAGGTGCTGTGGGGCGCTAATAAGGTGGAGTCTCTCTCTCTGTTGCTGTTTTGGTGAGTGAGTGGGCGAGCGTGGCGCATGTGCGAGTTGGTACTATCATAGACACCACTACCATGGGGCAGCCACAAACCATTTATTGTAGAGGACAATGATGGGTCTGTGCTGTATTGTGATAACACACCAAGATGTACAATCTCCAGTTAACCCGACTCGATTTGTGTGGGAAGTATATGGGGTAATAATCGCTCAATCGGGATAATCTATGATTCAACTACTGGCGGGAAATCTTGACCTTTATGATAATCATATCTTGCAAACAATGGATACATATATATCACCCACTATGAACGGTGTGGTGTATCTTGATTAACTATATGAACCGAAAGACTGTATTAAGTGATTCAATAAACTGAGTGAATCTGTTATCGCCATTTTCCTTGGACGCCGCGTGTTTCTGAAGTTTTGCGAGATATCGCGATTCCCATTGATTTTACTCCCATTTCCATTTTCTATACGATTGCATGGTTATACCATTCATATGCTTGGCCTTCACTTGATAGCATGTATGAATATATAATATTCAAGTTGTTCGAGATGATAGTCTACACATTACACTATACATATTTAGGTTTGTATAACATAGTAAATATGGTATCGGCTTTGTTTCGGAAATTCCCCATATCCCATTACATTGCGCAATCATTATCAACAGAGATAATTGGATGCAACCAAACAGGTAATTGTGTGTATCAACGTCCAAATTAGAGTTCTGGAAATGTGCTATGGCTAGAGACATTCACACCTTTATAACTTTGTCGAAACTTCATCTTGCACTCGTTCAGTACACTTTGAAAGGAAAGAGTATTCACTGGTAGAATAAGTACTGTTTTGTATACCGACCCGGAATAATGCGCTTATCTATTAAACTTCCTTATCCATCCCAACTTTCTGCCTCTCCACTTCTCCCCCATGAAACTCAGTAGTCTCTTCACTACGCATTTATTACTGTATCCGTATACTATTATCGCCATATGGATTATAACCAGTGAATAACACGAATCCTTCTCCTTTAAACCTGTTGTATTGACTATATCACACTTGAAGGTGGTGATATAATAAGACCCCATATATCCCATTATACCGTTACCAAATTGACCAAATTCAAAACCAATCAACACAATCAACGCAATCAACGCAATCACCCCAACTATGTTATCAACATCAACACATCCAACAACAACTTTACCTACCCCATCATCAGAACCACTTTCTGACTCATTCCCAAGCACACTGCCTTCGTTATGGTACTCTTCAGACAGATTTGTTCAACTCGCAGGCGAGAAACTGTACAACCAAGGATGGCATTTCATTACCATTGTCAACTCGTTCGTTCCATCTGATAAAAACAAGCAGGAATTGTTGACTTTTGATGGTGGTGCGGTGCAGATGAACTTCAATTCAAATCCATTCTTCGGACTTTGTGATTTGGATACCGTTGAGAACGTTAAGTCTTTGAGATTATACTATGGTGTTTACGATGATTTGGTTAGATCTTGTACAAATCAGGCTGAAAGACTAGAGGTTTTTGAAAGTTTGAAAAAGGTTAATTATGAGATTACTGATTCTGGTTTGGTTTTTGTTTGTCATGAAGAAACACCAAAGGTTGGATTCTGGGAGTTTTATGGCGATCAGTTACAGCAGTTTACAGGGTTGGTTGATTTGAAACCTTTGACTTTGCGTCGTAGATTGACATACGTTGCAGATTATAACTTCTTGACTTTCTTAGATGGGTATCAAGAGTGTCTGCATTGCAGCACTACACACCCTGGTTTTTCCAAATTATACCCTTTTGAAACTTATAAAGTTGAAACATTCACTAATTTCTGCAGACACTATTGTACACCTGCTGAAGGACAAGCTGGAGGTGCAGGTAAAGACAATGCTGGTTTGTTCTTGTATTTCTTCCCAAGTTGCACTTTCAATTACTATGGTGGAGGATTGGGATTGTTTAGATGCAATCCGGTTAGTGGTAACAAGACTCGTATGGAGTTTGAATTTTTTTTCAATGGTACAGATGAAGAGTTTGAAGCTTATTATAAGTTCGCAAGACAGGTTCAGTTGGAGGATATTTGGTTGTGTGAGGCTACCCAAAAGAATCTTGACTTAAGAGTTTATAAGCAGGGAATCTTGCATCCACAGGCTGAAAACGGTGTTGTTTATTATCAGAATTTGATCAAGGAGAGAATTTTAAGTGATTGATTGAAATTTGCATTGCCATTTTTCTTTACTCTCTTTTTAGACTGCTTTGAACTATATTATTATATCTTACACTGACTACCTTTTTCACTGCCAACCTCTACTTTACTCTCTCTCTCTCAAGAGCTTCCTCTCTTACATTGACTACGGTCTCTTCAATTTCAATACAAACCTCTCTCTTTCGATATCTATTTTAGCTTGCACTATCTCTTTTCAATTCCATCTGCCTCTCCTTAGACTATCTCATTAGCCCAACGTTATCATGTACATGTAGATCAACGATAACAACTTTAAATACCGCTAACAGTACAACACATCACATCGCCAGAATGACGGCGAAACTTGAACATGTCCGGTTCTCACCAACAAGCATCCGAATTCGGTCCATTTTAAGGGTCCTCCGAATGCGGTGTATTGCGCAACTAAGCAATGAATTAGCCATGAATGTTCTTTCCTCTCCATGAAAGTAGCAATACCATAGACAGTTGCCCTCGTTATGATACTCACTTACTACGAGAAAGTATACCACTGGTTATGTTCATATGGTTGTATTGAAATGTGCTGGTTTAGAAGGGTAGAACAAAAGTACAATGGAACAGATTGCAAGGAAGTTGAAAAGAGTCTCGGTGGAGTTTCGGTCTCAGTTGCGAATTTGAACTACCCATTTTATCCGCTTCCGCGAATCGCATCGCATCGCACCAAATTCATCTTCAACTCATCGCACCTTTGTGTTAGAGTTGGTGTTAAGCTTGGTTGGTACAAAGCAGCCAGTGGTATCAAGCTGATGGGACAAGTGATATTAGGCGCTTGTGATTATGATAATGGAGAGTTTGGTGGTTGATGGTATCTGATGTAGATATGTGGGCTGGGCTATCAAGTGATAGTGTATGTATAAGAAACTAGAAATTGTGTTGAGCGATTGATGCGATCAATGCCATTTGATAATTGGATGATACTCCAAGGCTTATTGCCGATAGTTTTGATGTAGGATGTGGCTTGTGGTTGATGTTCAGAGAAACCATGCGTTTTTGTGTGCTTGTTTAATGGGGTTAGGATGTTTCCCCAACTAATTTGCTACTTTTCATCGTAGTTGTGAGTAGTTTTGTGGAGATGCTGAAGCGGTGAGTTTTGGGCATATCAACTCAATACACTTTTCCCGCTGTCTCTTAGAAATGGGGTAGATTAAACATTACTACAGAATAGATTCAAGGTATTTTAGTGTCATTTGAGGTGTTGAGCTACAATGATGGTGTGTGATGAGGTGAGATATATGGGCACAGACTGAAATCATATGAATGCAGACTGATATGCTCTTCAGAACTTCAGATTCGATAAATATTCCGGTCTTAGGTATACTACAATCTTCAATTGTTTAATATAACTGGAAATGTGTGATCATCTCAAATTCATTATCAATCAAATTGAAAACTAACAACATGTTACATCAATAGTTTGTTACTTGCTCTCTGTCTACAATTGATATACTAATCCCATAGTACTCATGCACATTCGGATGGCAAACAGAATACACGAACATAATCTTCTCATCTTCATCACTCCACAGATAGAAGCAATACTTATGTTCGTTCGTTATCTAAGATCCTGGCTTTTGGTGGCTTTTGGTGGCTATTGTTCGCATTATTGACAGTAACGTGTTGGTGATTTTTAGTGATTCAATAACTAATATCTGGTGAAATAATTATGTTATTCAGAATACTTACTTAAAGTTGTCAGCTTGTGTTGAGAACATCAAAATGAAAATTACGAGATAAAAAAACAACATTTGTTAAAACTGGAAGATTTGCAGTATTTTCTGCTATGGGTAATTTACACTTGCACCTTCTCAACATTTGTTATCATAGTTTAATCAATCTTCCCAACAGCTTTCACTTGTCTGTTTTCCATTGGTTTCACTCAAAAAGGTTTATTCCGTCACTTTTGTCAACCGTATTTACAGACAAGTTCCTCTAAAGAGAAGAGAATCCGATGGAACGAAAGAGGAGCTATAATCAAATCTATGAAATCCTCCTAGTCTGCTGAGGAATATTGTAACTTAGTAGTATATATGCGATCTTAATGGTTCTGATCCATGCTCGCAACGTATCAAAAGCGGTAAAACACACGCCTTCCAGATCGGGAAGGAGTTGCGCATTTTGATAGGGGCGGTTTCCCTTGTCCCTCATGTCTCGAAACTGGGGCTCGTTCCAGATCTCGATAAGCTTCGGAAAAATCCTTGGGTTTATTACTACTCAGTGCAGATTTGGGTGGTTGACTACCGTTTGTATATATATCAAGTTCATTCACACTTGTTGAGATGTTCTTGTTGTTGTGTGGTAAATTTAGCTAGAGAAGAAGACAAAAGTTTAGCTAATATATCATAACAATGTTAAGTACTGCTTCCATTGTGAATGCATTTGGACTTGGTTCCAAAACAATTGACAACCCAGTTGAAACAACAACCTTGATTGAAACTCCAACTGTTCAAAAAACTAAAAACATTCCAAAAACATTGCCTGTTTCCTGGTATACCAATGATTTGATCGTTAAGCTAGCAAAAGCCAAAGTGTACGATCAAGGATGGCATTTTGTCACTTTGATTGGTGCTTTCCATAAAGATCCATTGAAGAATGATGGTGTCGAAGGTGCTTTGCAACTTGGATTTGTTGATCGTCCTTTTTTCGGATTGTGTTTGGTTGATGATCCGTATACCGCCACCGAGGTTGAGCTATACTATGGAATCTATAATGATGTGATTCAAAATTGTACCACAGAGGAAGAGAAATTGGAGACCGTTAGAAAGTTGAAGCCAGTTAAACATGTTGTTACAGATGGTGGATTATTATTTGTGACCCATAATCAAGACGAAGTTGATCTTTGGGAATACTTTGGTAATCAATTGGAACAATTTTTGGGAGGTGTTGATTGCAGAAATGTGACATTGAGAAAGAGACTCGTTTATGAATGTGATTATAATTTTATCACCTTTTTGGATGGATATCAAGAATGTTTACATTGTAAATATACACATCCTGGTTTAGCATCACTTTATCCATTTGAATTTTATAAAGTTGACAACTATACCAACTTCTCAAGACACCATTGTAATCCATCTGATGGATTCAGTGATGATGGTTTATTCTTATATTTCTTCCCATCTTGTGCTCTGAATAAATACGCAGGTGGACTTGGATTGTTCAGATGCATTCCAGTTTCTGGTAACAAGACAAGAATGGAATTTGAATATTTCTTTGATGGTAGCGATGAAGATTTTGAAGAATACTATAAATTTGCTAGACAAGTTGCACTTGAAGATGTTTGGTTATGTGAAGCAGCACAGAAAAATTTGGATATGGGATTATATCAACAAGGAATATTGAACCCAGAAGCTGAAAATGGTGTCGTCTTTTATCAGAATCTATTGAGGGAAAGAATCACTGGGGAAAAACAGCAGTGATTATATGATATCCAAAAAGTTTGCACATTTCGTTTTAACTATTCGCAAAAAAGTTTGTATTTTTATTTCTTTGTATCGCCCAATAAATTATATACATATCAACGATTAACGTAATGTAGAAGCCAGTATCGGATGCCGATATGAATGTAAGTATTCTTTCGGTTATGCCTAAACGATACCATAAACAACACTCGGTTAATCAAGTGAAGAAAAGTGGCATGATGAATAATGATCGGGGAATGTTGATTGCTAGTGGGCGAATCTTTTGCGGGTTGAAGTTGCGAGTGGTACCTGTTGGGGTTAAGGATTCTAAGTTTCCGAAACTGACTGTTGACTCGTTTAAGTTTCTCCTTTGGGTGATCTGGAATGCATCAGATAGCAAGATATGGTGTTTTGTGATTCAGGAGAACCATTCTTGCCTGCAGCAGTTGTTTGAAGCACAAACTTCTCTATATTGAATTTTTTTGGTCTCTTCACGTAGCTTGGACAGTATATGAGTATGAAACTAAATCAACTGCTAGTGTCTTTCCAGTATCATGTTGGCTGGGCAGAAACAGGAGAGTGTAGGGCGCCATGTGGTGTCTGTTAAAGCTGGAGAGAGTGTGCGGGGGACAATGGAGACCGGGCGCTCGCTCGGTTCGATTGGAAATTAGATGTCCGTGCCATCTTTGGCATCTGGTGATGTTGGAAAGGCTGATGAGTTTGCGTTTACTTCGGTAAAGATAACAACGACAGCGTTTTCTTAGATTGACTTTATGTTTCGTTATTTTATGTTTACATGATTTTCATAAAAGCAACTGATTCTGCCATTGCAGTGTTTTCAACTGCCCAGTCAACCAAGCTTGTAAACACATCAGAAACACATTCAAGATACATATAATTAAATTCATCTTCACACAATGAGAGGATTACTATACTATGGAAACAAAGATATCAGGTACTCAGAATCGATCGATGAACCAACCATCGTGAACACCAACGACGTCAAGGTCAAAGTTGCATTCTGTGGTATTTGCGGTACAGATCTACATGAATACTTAGAAGGCCCAATCTTTTTCCCGTCCAGTGACAAAGGTGATGGTGTTTCAGGGCTAAAATTACCACTCTGTCCAGGCCATGAGTTTTCAGGAACGGTTGTGGAAATCGGTACCGGTGTAATGAACGTTAAGGTTGGTGATAGGGTTGTCGTTGAAGCTACTGGTCACTGTTCAGATAGAAGTAGATACAAGGATACAGTTGCTCAAGATTTAGGGTTATGTAAAGCTTGTGAGATTGGTAAACCAAATTGTTGCTCATCGTTATCATTCTGTGGGCTAGGTACCGCATCTGGTGCATTTGGTCAGTATGTTGTCTATGGTGCTGATCATGTTTTACCTATTCCAGATTCGATTCCATTGGATATAGCAGCTTTGATCGAACCATTGAGCGTTGCATGGCATGCCGTTGAATGCTCGAATTTCAAAGAAGGTCAGGCCGCCTTGGTTTTAGGAGGTGGTCCAATTGGATTGGCCACCATATTGGCATTACAAGGACATAAGGCTGGTAAGATTGTGGTTAGTGAGCCTGCTTTATTAAGAAGACAGTTTGCTGAAAAATTAGGAGCTCAAGTTTTCAATCCCATGGAACATGAAGATCCAGTTTCAGAATTGAAGAAATTGATCCCTGAAAATGAAGGTTTCCATACCTCTTTTGACTGTTCTGGTGTTCCTGTAACTTTCAAAACTTCCATTGAAGCTTTAGGCCCAGGTGGTATTGCTGTCAATGTGGCAATCTGGCCAAATGTCCCAACGAAACATTTGGTTATGGATCTGACATACCAAGAGAAATTCGCAACTGGTTCAATGTGTTATGTGGTTAAGGATTTTGAACAAGTTATCCATGCTCTTAGTAATGGTTTGATTTCTATGGACAGTGCCAGAGTTTTGATAACTGGGAAAGTTGACGTGAAAGATGCATTTGAAGGTGGATTTATGCAATTGATCAAGCATAAAGAATCCAATGTGAAAGTTTTGGTTGCTCCAAATGGTTTGGATGTTGGCTTATAATTTCTCTCAAACAATATCATATCCATTTGGTTTCCTTCATTTTACAGCTTTGTTATAATTGTTTATCTTGAGATATTTTTTCAATAAACTTTCGTGTTAATAAAAAAGTAAAAAGCAGAATAAATAACTATTAGCAGGAAATATGGAAAATGGAGAAGCTCAATCTAAAAGAGCTTTGACCTCAGGCTTTTCTTCAATCTCTTTTTGATAATCAGGTCTAGGTAATTCAAATCCATCCATTGTTCTTGAGTATGTAATACCACCCAGTCTAGCAACGGGTTTCAATTTGGAGATATTCATATTATTCAAATTGTCATTGATGATATCTTCTCTGATATGGAAATTGATACCTTCCAAAATGCACAAAGTACCTGTAACTTTTGATGGATCGTTGTGTGATCTCCATTCATGTGAATGAATCAGTTTTGCTTCTATTGAAAAGGCACTCTCTGCAACATGGGGAGGTTTGACTTTGGTTGAAGGCAAAGGAGTCAACCCACTCAACTCCCATTCATCAACATCCGGTGGTGCATTTGTACATGTGAAATTTGCAGCTTCTAAAAACCATTCACTAATGATATTGATCACACATTCTTTAGTTTCTAATATATTACGACAAGTATCTTTCAAAGTACCTTGTCCACTGGTGAAACCAACCACAAAGATTGGAGGGTCATGGTTAACGAATTGAAAATACGAAAATGGAGACAAATTTCTAACGCCTTTCCCATCCATAGTCGACATGAACCCAATTGGTCTGGGGGTAATGGTACTAGTCAATAGTTTATAGTTATCAATTGGCAGTCTATCTTCACCAAAAGGATCCAACTCAATCTTCTTATGTTTGGCCCACTCATCATCAGTAGCTCCTGAGCCTGGGACCCAGTCGGGTTTCGGAGTCTTTGTGTAGATCCATTCTTTGGAAGTATCGAACGGTGGTCTTGAAGCTTCAACAGCTTTGAAATCCGGGTGTGGGTTTCTCTTCACCTGGTCTTCTAGTAAACCCGATGCTGCCTTTGACATGTCTCTTGCTTGTGGTTGATATCAATTGGTTGTAATCTGTGGTTATCGTTGATGATCAGGAGAAACAGAGTTGCCTTCTGTTCCAGTTAAATAGGTCTAACCAGTGTGATCCCTTTCCTGTCTCTTTCGGATATGTGCCACTGTGTGTTTGCGGGGACCAAACAGGAGCGAGTGAGGCCCTTTCCCGCCTTTTATTTATACACCGCTGGCACTGGGAACTGTTTCCACGCTGTTGTTTCTGTTTGATCAGATAACTTGTTGATCAGCAGTGTGGTGATAAGGGATGATCACCCTTTAGGTAGTATGTATCATTTTGAATATACCTAAAGAATATTCTACTTGGCATGCAAACCACCAGACCACTTTGCACTTTCCTTGTCCTTGCAAATCACCGGCTACTAAATCCGCAGGCTGAAAAGAGAAGGAAAAAAAATTAGAAAAAAAACTGAAACTTTTGTAACTCACACATTGATGATCAGTGTGTGCAATCACCAGACACCTGATCCACATACACACATCCAGGGGTTCTAACTCTCAATATGTTTCAACTCACAGTCATCACTGATCTAATCAGAATTCCACCTGGCCTTTTCCATCTTCCAACGGATGAGTCAGTCAAACAACAACTAAACCTAAAATACGCAAACAAGGTCATCCATAAATTAGGATTGGTTATATCGATATGGGATATGATTTCCATTGACGATGGGTTATTGAAACCTGGTGATGGTGCCGTGTTTGTGAACGTCAAGTTCAGAATGGTTGTGTTCAAACCATTTGTAGGCGAGGTGTTGACGGGACACATTGAAAAATGCTCAAGTGAAGGGATCAAGATCAACATGGAGTTTTTCAACGATATATTCATCCCTGCTCATTTCATGTTTGAAAATAGTAGGTATTCTGAAGATGATAATGCTTGGATTTGGCAGATGGATGAAGACAATAAATTGTACCTGGATATCAATGAGAAGATAAATTTCAGAATCGAGGAGGAGATCTTCAGTGATGTCAAGCCAAAGGGCCCAACCAACAACGATGGTGTTGCGCAAGAGACCAAGAAGGAGCAAGAAGGTGCCGCAGATGGTGAAGTTAAAGAGCAGAAGGAGAAGAGACCTCCGTATGCATTGATTGCCTCTTGCCAAACCGATGGTTTGGGTTGTGTTAGTTGGTGGGAATAGAAACTTGCATCTCAGAACCCATTCAATTCATTCACTATGTACATTAGATTTAGATATTTCGTGTGTTTTTTCTTTGAGTTATTGTAACTGACTCTCTACCAATAAAAAATATATATGTCATTTATTAGATTACAAAAGGTTCACTAGTTGTATTGCATGTATCTACTTGTAGAACTGAATTTCAAGTTACCCTTGATAACCTTTTCAACCGCCATCAAGAAATCCTTCTCAGTGGCAACCTTTCTTCTTGATCTGATCGCAAACATACCAGCTTCGGTACAAACAGATCTTAATTCAGCACCTGTTGCATTAGGACATAATCTTGAAATTAATTCCCATCTGATATCTCTCTCACATGACATTGATTTAGAGTGGATTCTGAAAATATTGGCTCTACCTTCTAGATCAGGCAATGAAAATTCCACTTTTCTATCGATTCTTCCTGGTCTCAGCAATGCTGGATCCAAAGTATTTGGTCTATTGGTGGCAAACATCACTTTGATGTTACCTCTTGGGTCAAACCCGTCCAACTGTGTGATCAACTCCAACATGGTTCTTTGAACTTCATTATCACCACCGGCACCATCATCGAATCTTGCACCACCAATAGCGTCAACTTCATCAAAAAATATAATACAAGCTTTCTTGGTTCTAGCCATTTCAAACAATTCTCTAACCATTCTGGCACCTTCACCAACATATTTTTGAACCAATTCAGATCCAATAACTCTGATAAAAGTCGCATCGGTTCTGTTGGCAACTGCTCTTGCACATAAAGTCTTACCTGTACCTGGAGGACCATATAACAATATACCCTTTGGTGGATCAATACCTAACTTGACAAATCTTTCGGGAGATAGTAATGGCATCTCAACAACTTCTCTTAACTTTTCAATCTGCTCTTTGCAACCACCAACATCATTATAAGTGACATCTGGCTTTTCTTCAACAGTCATCATGGTCACACTAGGATCAATTCTTGGAGGTAATGGTAATTGAATTTCATATTTGGATCTGTCAACACCAACTCTCATACCTTCCTCAATATCTGTTGGTGAGACTCTTTCACCCAATCCCACAACAAACTTGGCAATCTGCTTGATATTGATCACATACTTTGATTTTTCATCAGGTTCATCGGAAACTGCTCCTTCTTCAGCAGATTTGATAATCTTGGTACATCTTGCCACTTGCAATGGTTGTTCTTCACTCATTCTCTTTCTATCAGCGGCAACATCCCACAAGTTCGGACTAGCCAAACCGGTATCACTTTCTTCTATACCTATTTTTTCTTTGATTCTGGTTTCTAAACTTTTAAGATCTTTTTCTATATCCTTTATCGATGAACTATAAGGAGCGGCACCGTAAGCCTTCAAGACCTGGATATCGCCTTCACTTAAAGGTTTGATGTTCTTATCATCCTTATCTTCCGTCTCTTCGTCAATTGGTTTCTTATAGTTTTCCCAGTTCTCTTTAGCCATTTCAAAATGATTATAGTTTTCTTGAGTTGTCTGAAGTTGTGTATCCAATTGCTCAAACCGTGAGGCACCCAATCACCTCCACTGTGGGTTTGCCATCCTTCTTAACAAAGCTCTCGACTGTTTGATCAAATCATTTGGTCGTGTACTCTGCGCTAAAAAATACGAACACCGTTCTCGCGAAACATCTCTGCACCGCATAGACGGAGAGTTATACAATTACACATTACTTTCATCAAGGTTTAGCTTTAGTGTAGATAGAACACAATGCTTGTAATTAAACTGAGAAATATACATAAAAGAGATAATATAGAAATGAACATAAGGATAACTATATGGATAAGACCTTAGCTAACAATTGGGCACCCTTGTTAGTTTCTTCTTGTTTCTTGATGAATTTCCATAGGTCTTTAACCTTTTCTCCGAATTTTTCATCTTTTCCTTGGACATCCAAAATAGAAACAATAACAAAACTACCTTGGTTGTTGGAGATCCAAGACTTCAAAGCATCTTCATCTTCACCATTGTCAAATAATTCTTCAGCTAATTGGGAAGCAAATGGCTTTCCAATAACATCAGACAAACCTTCAATTTCCACAACCTGTCTCAACTTGTTGTTCCATTTACCACCTTGAGTCAATGTCTTTAATAATCTTGGAGTGAATGGTTTGCTTAACAAATGGTCTTCTTTTTCTAAATCACCCTTAACAGAGTCGATGATTGCTGAGAATAACTTTGTTCTTGATTCTTCAACTAATTCTGGGAAGTCGTTGTTTAATATTAGTTCCAAAGAAAATTGAGCAATCAAGTTTTCTGCCAATAAGGTATATGGATCAGCTAATATAGTTTCATAGAAAAGTGGTAAGAATGCCTTTAAAATTTCCTTTCTTCTTGTTTCCTGCTCTTTTTTGGATGTTTCCTTTGATAATTCAGAGTATTTTTCAATATCCTTCAAAACCAATGGATTGAAATATGACTTATCTAAACCGGCTAATAGATAAATAAAAGGTCTTCTAGAAAACTTGTTGGCAATAAACTCGCTCATTTTTTCCTTTAGTTCACCAACAAAAGTCTTACCCACTAGAACAGTATCATCAACGGTCATGAAGATAACCTGTAACACTAATTGACCATGTTCATTGCTTATCAACTTTTGAGCATGTGGTTTCAAACTCTTCAAAATGGCCTTTCTTTCCTTGGCAGAGGCCTTGGCGATTAAAGTACATGTAACTTCACAACCCTCTGGTGTGTGAACCAATTCTGCAATTTGATCTTGTAGTAACTCTATGAATTCACTGACTTCTTTACCTTCAAAAATTTGAATATATTCTCTCATAGCGGCATGTAAGATTTGAAAACCAGTGGAACCTTTTTCAACTGAAGCTTTGATTGTACCGTATAAATTACTTGCAATTAATCTTCTCTTTTCACTTGATTCAGCACTGACTTCAACAACAGTCTTGTTGTCTCCGGCATTTCTGAAGAATGCATATTCGGCACCCCAAAATTCTTTGATCATCTGTTGCTTTTGCTTGGCAGTTGAATACAAAACAAACATATCTTCAACAACATACGCACCTTCTCTGTGTCTCATCAATTTTCTTAATTTTCCGTGTAATTCATTCAAGATCAATTCTCTAGATTCTTTAGATCCATAATGTAATAGTTTAATCAACAAGTATTTACCATAAGCAGAAGTGGCCAAGTTGTAGTAGTGGGTTTTTAAAGCTTGACAAACTGCGTCTCTTCTGTCCTTTGATGAATATTTAATCAAAGTTTGAATACATCTTGATGCATCATGCTTTA